>VOQZ01001047.1:0-31105 GCA_008079305.1 Phytophthora palmivora | reverse complement strand
TTTATACAGAGGGCGTTTAGACTTCTGTTCAATGCATTTGTTAGGACACTAGGAAATCTTGAGGATTGAAAAGCGGGACAGTAGGTGGCGAGTTTCCCCATTTATTGCTTGGAGCATCATCCTTCGAGTTTGTTCACGGCTCATGGCTCTGTCATGAATCATAACTCGTGGTGGACCCACTCACTGAGTTTGAGTGGCACTCAGTTTCCTGCTCAAGCTCAACTGAGAACGACGAGAGAGAGTAAGTCAGCTCATCACGGTGAAAGGATCGACGGCTTCGGTATCCGAAATTCAGATGCATGAACTAGATTGTTGAAATGGCACTGAATTGAAAAAATGCAAGTAGATCTCCTCATGAACCACCACGGCTGTTTTGCTCTATGGTAGTGAACTAGACCCTAACAGCTTTTGTAATTGACGTTCGGTGAATGAAGTTTGACTCGCTGTACTAGCAAACGGCAAGCTTGCGATCTTGGCCACCATTTTTATCAAAGATATGTGCCTTAAGTAAGACAGTGCAGGCAGATTACCCACGTGAAGCAAGCTTCTGAAACATGCAAGATCTTTTAGTAGCTCTTTGCCAGTCGAACTTCAGGATATACAGTGTCGAAACTGCCAAGCGCTAGTCGATGTTCCTCCGTAGCTCAACTCTCAGCTCTCAGCTTCGAGTACCTGCACTTACAACGAGTTTATTCAACAATCGCGAATAAAAAACGTGTCGACGCATGCAAATCCAAGCGGCTGCCGTCTTTCCGACTTGCACTGACAAAACACGAAAAAGGAATCAACAGACGATCCTATCCAGATACTAAATAGTGATATTTATCAATCCCGCTATTTAGAGGTTGTTAACTATGGAAATTGCACTTTAGTATGATATCTGAAGGATGCAATGGACGGCACATCCATTGAGTCAGCGCTAATGAACAGCTTGACCATCCACTGCAGTCGCCCCTGCAGTTTCTCGACGGTGAGACCGGTTAGAGTACCTCCACGACATTCTCCTTCATGTGGTCCTTCACATCTATGTTGCTCCACAAGGCTTTCGTCTACAATTTCAGCGTTGCAAAAGTGCTCGTTGATGGGGTGTCAACAATGTAGTCTTCGTCAGATCTTCGAAATCACAGTTGATGATGGCATCGTACTCCAGAATTTCGCACTCTGCTCTCCACATCAGACACCGACATTGTATAATTTTGCAGCTAAACTGATGTAGTAGTGAACCATCCTTTTTTGTACCATTTAGATGGTACAACGTTTGATAGTGATACCTCTAAATTATGATACTGGTTCATTCAACATTGCCACATCAACAACAATTGCGAAGATACGAAGATGCAACAGCGGGAAGCACCGCTGCAACGTCTGTGGCTGGCTGTGGACCACCAGCATCTCGCCTCTGCGCGCCGACTTACCTGAGGACCTCTCACGCACTCGCTGCGTCATTCTCGAATTCGTCTCGTCTCGCCAACTTCGACATGACGGACTACAGCGTGCTCAAGACCCCCGAAGTCGATGGGGGGAGGCCACGGAGTCAGTCGCAGGTGCAGCAGGTCACACCGTCCACTGCTGTCCACATCGTCCGCTTCTTCATTGTACTGGGCATCGCCGTCTTCATCTTCGGCAACATCGCCACGTGGGCTCCTCTCTACGAGCTCAATCTGCAAAACACCATGATGAAGTGGTGGAACGGCTACCCCGACATGCCTGCAATGAGCAGTCATGGCCACATGGGCTACATCTTGGACACGGGCATTGGCCGCAACATTACCGAGACTGGTCACACTGAGATGATCCGCCCCACTTTCCTCTTCATCTTCTGCATCGTTCCATTCGTCGTCAGCGTGCTACTCATCGAATACTTGCGCCACATCAACACTGCTCGACGCTTGACGTCGACTTTGATCTGGCGATTCGCGATGCTCATGCGTCGCAAACCAAAGTTCCCAGTCCTGGGTGTCTCCCGCTTCTCGGTGGGTGAGTGGATCTTCGGTGTTGTCTACGTGCTCGGTGGCAACGCTTTGTGCTGGTGGTACGAGTGGGACCGTCGCGTTGACGCCGCTACTGATGCTGGAACGCTCAACACGTCCAAATACTGGAACATCATTGGCATCAGCTCTGCGTACTTGTGCATTTACAACATGGCGTTCCTGCTGCTGCCTGTGACTAGGAACTCTGGATGGATGGAGTTCTTTAACGTCTCGTACGCCAATGGTGTCAAGTTCCACCGCTGGATCGGCTTCATGACCGTCATCACAGCTGTGGTGCACATGCTCGGCTATTGGGTTTACTGGGTCCGTCTGGGTACTTGGGAAGTCAACCAGCTCCCGTGCACCAGCTGCGACTTCACTCTGGACAACTCGGGGGGTGGCTACTACGCCTGGTTCAACTTTTTCGGATTCATTTCCACACTCGCCCTAGTGCTCATGATTCCGACTTCGTTCCCTATCATTCGTCGTAAGGCCTACGAGTGGTTCTACATTACGCACTGGGTGCTATTTGTCATCGCCGTACTGTTCGCGATCTTGCATTGGGCTCAGATCATTTGGTGGATCCTGCCATCAGGATGCGTGTGGTTCGTCAGTCGAGCTGCTTCCAGTTGGAACGCCATGACCCCCGTCTCGGTAAAGGAATTCTCTGTCATCGGTGAAGGTGATGACGAACTCGTCAAGATTGTCGTCAAGCGTGCCGCTCCCGGAACATCACCAGCGTCGTCGTCCTACGACTACAAGGTCGGCAACTTCTTGTATCTTAATGTACCACAGATCTCGAAGCTCGAATGGCATGCACTGACCATTGCGTCGTCCCCGAAGACGAGTCCCATTGATGTGACGCTGCTGGTCAAGCCTCTTGGTGACTGGTCAAAGAACTTGGTGCAGTATGCCAAGGACTGCAACCACGATAATGCCACACCACTGATGTACATGGATGGTTTCTACGGCGCTTCTTTAGAGCTGTATGAAGACTATCCCACAGTGTGCTTGGTTGGCGGTGGCATTGGTGTGACCCCTGTCCTAGCCATCTTGGATGATCTTGCTGCCAAATTGTCCAGAAATGGTAACAGGTGGACCCAACGTTTTACCTTCATCTTCACTTTCCGTGAGCTCAGTGTACTCCAGACTGTCGCACCCGTGCTTGCCAAGCTTCGTGAGCTGGACCCCCATGAACAGTTCTTCCGAGCGCACCTGTTTGCTACAGGTACGTACTCCGAGATCGACCTTGCTCAGAAGCTGGAGACGTCGCCCGTCAAGGAAATTCTGGACACGACAACGAGCAAGATCACAAGCCGAGCTGCACGTCCATTCTACGAACCTCTGCGTTCGAGCAACATGATGCGCTTCGTCATGTACTTAGTGCTCTATGTGGTTGCTATCGCGGTTGTCTTCGCTGTTCGATGGGGAAACGGTGTCATCCAGGGAGCCAATCACTTCGAACTGTGGCCGCTTGAGCGCGCCTTCGAGCTGGCGATGTTCTGCTTGACGATTGTCGTTGTGTATGCTTTTGTATGGTACGAATACACCATGTTCCGTCGCAACCACGCTGCCACGGAGCCGACGCCAGTGCCGTCTGAGACTCCGCGCTCGAACTTTGCTGCTTTCGGAGGTGACGTCCACACTGCTGGAGATCTTATCAGTCACTTTAACGTCGTGGTGGGCGAACGCCCTAACATGGAGTCGCTTCTTCAACAGACGCTGGAAGTCCACAAGATGGACGACAGCTCGGCGAGTCTGTTGCCTGCAGTTGGCGTTGTGGTGTCCGGACCCCCGGCACTGAAGATGGCTACGAACGAAGCCATATTCACTCTGGGTGGTGGCCACTTTGACGTCCACGAAGAAGAGTTCGAATTGTAAGCATAGTCTCTAGGAGTTCTGCGATATAACCAAATTGAAGCTGTAGCCATTTCGCTGATTGACCGTGGTACCCTGCGAAATCCGTTCGAAACGGCTATCATTTCTGACACCACTTCAAGATCACATGAAGATCTTGATTCTCAATGGCGTCTTCGTTCAGCTCACGGTTCCGACGCGGGGGCACCGCTACCGCTAAAGGAGGTGGTGATGAGCGTGTGGGCGAGATGATGAGCGACAGCTCGGATGACGGGTCTCCTTTGGGTGGCGACGTGCGTCGAAGTGCAGCGAAAAAGCCGCCTCCCAGTCGCTCGAACGACAGTTCACTGCGATCTTCACGTTCATCTGATGGAGGTGGCGCTGTAGTCCCCAGGGACGCAGCAACTAGGTCTGGCAGTATGAGGAGCGAGCACAGTGAGATCGAACCTGCCAGTGAAAGCAAGAAGAAAGACGACAAGCCACCAAAGAAACTGGAGAAACTCAAGAAGAAGACGTTTGGGTCGTTAGCTAGAAGCCAAAGCAGTCGCACTGCGTCATCTATAAAGAAAAATGCCGGTAGGAAATGGTACAGCGACTCGGATGAGGAAGAGGAACAGATGACGAAGAAGAAGTCTATACAGAAGGAGAGTTTCAAGAAGAGTGAGGAGGAGGAAGTGGACTCAGATCTGGATGCCTATATTGCAGGTTCTATGGTGAATCCGCCTGGGAAGAAACGTGAGGATCCAGCCCCGAAGCAAACGCGATCTAAACTCAAGCGACCAACAGACCGGAAAGAGAAAGTAAGCACTGGAGTTCATGAATCTGAAAGTAGTGGGAAAGAAGATCCGCCCCAAGAACCCCGTGAAGCAGCAAAGAAGAAAACAAACGTGCTGAAACTGATGACGAAGACAAGAACAATGTCGCCATTTGGTGGGAAGGGAAAAGGTTTTAACGCAGGAGATCCAGCGTCACCGGCTACCAATAGCCCGGCTGCTGGAAAAGTTAAACGAGGCATAACATCAACCTCAGAGCAATCTGCATCAGAACCTTCAGCTACCAACACTGGTGGAGGGCGACCCTCAGAGGTGCAGACAGGTGCTGGAAATGCCCCTGCTATCATAATAAACCGTCGTACAGATCGGCTCAAACACTCTGCCAGTGGATCCGAGTACGGTGGATCCCCTAGACTTGGTACAAGCAACAACGATGAGGTGCTGAGCCCAGGTCTGCGCAAAGTACCTGGAGCATTTCCTGGTAGACCTGGTAGCGGCGTGTTACTTGAAGGATGGCTGCGCCAAAAACAGCGCCGTGGAATAAAGGGACTCAAGAAGTGGAATTCACGCTATTTCGTGCTGTACGCGCGGTCGAACGAGGTGCGATACTACGCGGACGTTGTTCAGTCTGCATGGGGACCAATTCCTCTTGGCGAGATAGGGTCGATCTCTTTACGGCTTATCCAGCGCATTGGGAAGCTTAGCCATCCTAAGTACAAAGGCTGTCGCTTCGACATCACGTGCCGCAATAGCTGGGGCACACATTATGCTGACGACTACGTTTCCTCAGACGAAGAGAATGCGAACAGTAACAACAACAACACCAGCGCGAACAGTGAGAAGGCGACGGCTTCTACTCCAGCCAAACAAGAAAAGAGCAGTACTCCACGGACTTCTCGAGTGTACAGCCTAGTTGCTGACTCGCCCCAGGTCACGGTCGCTTGGGTAAACATGCTGGACTCGCTGCTAACGCGCAGTGCCAATAGTCCACGGCCTGATGTGGACTCTCCAGCTGAAAATACAGGTACAACGTCTGGCAGAGCAAAAAGCCTCGAGCTGTGGCACGACAGCGGTCGAGTGCTCTGGATACGGAGTCTTCCGTGCTGATGGGCCCTGGAGATAACGTACCGAAAGCGATCATCTACGCAATCAACTTCATCTTCGACTCCACCCCAGGAATCGAGACCGAGAAATTCTATGAGGTTGAACCCGACGCGACAAAGCTGAAGGTGAGGTCACAGATGCTTGCACTGTGTTTTGTCACTGCTCAACTAAAAGTGTCCATGTCATTGTGAAGGCTGCCCTGAAGTTCCTGAATGAATTTTCTGGCGAGTCCGTGACTCGCAAACCAACAAAAGATGAATTGGAGGAACTACTGGATGCCATTACCGCAGGCGCAGTGGTACGCCTGTGGTTGAAGCAGCTCGAGCAGCCTTTAATTCCATTCACCATGTACGACGATTTCGCAGCACTCGCCCGTGAGGCGCAATCTGCACCATTCGATCTACGTCGGAATCTCCGTGCGCTGTTGGAAGCTCTGCCCAAGAAAAACCTGTACGTTCATACCTTCATGTTACGTAACTCCACTAACCGCTGTGTCTAGTACCATGTTAGCTTGCCTGCTCTTCCATCTGAACGACGTCAACGTCTACGCGTCCAAGAACGGGATGGACGCAGCGCGACTTGCTCACCATTTTGCCGAATTCATTTTGCGTCCACAGAAAAATTCGCCAAAAGCTGATGGATCCGAAGGAGACGTCGCTGCTGTGTGTCATCTCGTAGAAGAGATGATCACTAACGTGGACACATTCATTGATGAAAAGGAGGCACAACTGCTCGAGGACAATCGACTGTAACTACGAATCTAAGCTCAGTGTCATTATCTCCTCAGCATTGCACCTTCATGTACACAATGTGTTTGCCCGGTACGAGCGTCATGCCGAGCGAGCGACTGCCCGGAGGCAGCAAAAGACCAGCGAAACGCGCCTCTTCCTCCTGGTCTCGAGCCTCCATAGCTGCCTTGTCCTTGTTCTTGCTGAGACCAACTCGCGTGGGCGCGAACTCGCGTGCGTCCTTGAGAATCACGTTCTGGTGCTTGTCGAAGCAGTGGAAGCGCCCGACGACCACGCGGCCGTCCGAGATGCGCAGACGGACCAAAGACCCCAAGAGCTTCATGAGTTCTAGCGTTGGTTCGCCCACGGACGTCGAAGGCTCTGCGTGCTGTGTCTGCTCCACGTCGCCTTCCTTGTCCACACGTAGTGTCACTTGTGGCTTCCCATTGAGAGACAACACCGCAGGCGTCTTGGCCAGCAACCCCATCATCTTGGCAAATAGAACCATCTAAAAAGTACCAATTAGGACACCCTTGAAAATCTATGAATCTTTATTTTTGTATGGGGCTAGTGCTACTTCACTATTGAAATCTATACATGCGTTCCTTACATAACTAATACTGTGAACTAGAGGCAATGCTTTGGGCTGGGAGGACAGAGAATGCAACTAATAGAAGCTTTAAAAGTGGTGAGGAAATTTGTGTTCTCAGCTACAACCCAAAAGACATTGGAACAAAAGTCTGCGTAAAGGCAGCAGTTCATATGCACTCGGAAAGTAAATGATCCCACTCCCGATTTTGACCCATACGCTGGTACACAGACTGTGTCTGTGTACCTGCGTATGGGCCAAAATCTTGGAAATTTTTTTTGCGTTTGCGAGTCTGAATATGGTGATACGGTATCACTGATACCCTCTTGTGACCCAAATCTGCTGAAGTAAAGCGCTCATTGTTTTATAAACACTTCATATTGCGAAAAGTTTCGGGGCACTTCCTAATCGGACACCTCGCATATTCTGCGAGTTGGAAGCCGCTACCACTGGTAGAGTCCACTGCATTACAACTACAGCCACTACAGTGATTAGTCTGAGCACAGATTGCATAGACTAATTTTGAGCATTGGCTAATTTTGAACTTCTAAATTAGTCTAAGACTCAATGAAATTAGAGGAGTGCCTTTTTGCCACCCGTACTATTCATCACTAAAAAACGTACCGACTTGCCTTCGTTATTACCGCTCGAGTCATTTTGGTGCATGTCTCTCTATGGACTTGTAGTCCAATTTTTCAATTTCTTTATTGCCTGCAAATTCCTCAGAATACTGTTTGATGATTTCCTGTAGAGGAGGGAAGAGTTGACTTGTAACTAGACTCCATCTTTATTCAAAGATTAGCTGCAGCGCATCACAGCTTTGCGAGCGCAGTAGGTGTCATTCTTGTCTTACTTCTGATCCACTTCTCTTATAGCAACAGCTGCCAATTGTAGGAAGAATCCAAACCACGTCGTCAATTTGGCCCATTTTCAAGACTAATTTTGAAAATTTAGCTCAGACAAATTGTGAATACACCATAAATAAGTCTGACATAGGCTAATTTTGAGCTCAAATTAATACTAGTAGCAGGAATAGACCGCTGTGGAAGTCTATGACTGAACTGGAGACACATTTCAAGCGACACTCTGACCACCAAATCTACACACTTTTGTGTAATAGTAGCATCAGTCTGTGGACTATCGACTCAGGCAAGATTCGCCAATGAAATAAGATTGGTTAGGCTGTTCAGCCAGCTAAAGCTGTCCTCCCAGTAAAATATTTTACTACTAGTAGTTCGCTTCACTCCCACGTCGATTCCGTCCGCCCAATAGACCTGCCAATTCCGCCTCGTTAAATGCATTGCTTCCACCTCTATCTCTTTGCTGCCAAAACATTGCGGCCAATGCACAAATCATCATAGCAGGCACCCGTATCCAAGTGAAATCGAGGTTGGTGCCGGGAGGAGGAATACGCGACTCGTAAATGTCCAGATGACGACCAACGTCTGGAACAAGCACTAGTACAGCAAAACCAGTTGTGTGCACTATCAGGTCTGTGGCGGCACTTAGACCCAAAATTCGCGGGTGTCGCTCTGGCTGGTGGTTGATTCCATCAAGCTCCGAGTCCCCTAATGAGCGTTCCGATAGGTAGGTTGGTAGCTTGTCCTCGCTACTTCCAGGCAATTGGTACAGCACCAAACGAGCACCAACACCAAATACGAGAAACCCAGGCAACGTCTGTACAACTGTTTCCACGTTTTGACCGAACGGTGGCCGCCGAGGCATCAACTGGTTTACCAAAGTGCACGTGACTTGTCCATGTGATTCTCGCTCACTCAAACGTGCACGTTGTCTCCAAGATCCGAAATTGTGCAGTTTGTACACAAGTACTCGACCAATCGAGGTCCCAGCGTACACGAAAGTAGGTCGTATTGGATCTGCTGCTAAACTCGTGAATTTATGTCGTCCAGGAGCCTCACACAGTACTGGTACCAATAGCGGTGCGGTAGTATCCACGAAATGCACTCGGTTTTGTGTAGCTAGAGCCAGCAGTCCCCTGCTGCTTTGAATCGGTTCCAGTCGTACCACATTGTTGTCGTAGGAACTAATCTGCGTATGAATATCCCCGATAAAGCTACCGTTGTTCCCATGGAAAAACGAGAGATGACCACCAGAGCTGTCGCTGGTGACCACCAGCACTCTATAGTATAATGGCACCACAGCCACTTTGCCGCGATCATATTGCCAGCCATGCTTGAGTGTAGCTCCGAAAACATGCTCCACGTCGACATGGAGATATCTCCCAGGAGTTGGTGCCTTCCGAGAAAGTATTGATGGATGGAACCAGGGCTGAGACTCATCCAACGCGTTAATACTGTCTTGTCCGACTGGACATTGGAACTGGTTTTCGTCTAGGTCTCTCAGCGGCTGCAGACGTCGGGTATCACCCGCGACAATTCGGCGGTTGTGCCAAAGTCGTAGCTTGAAGAGTGCGAGGTCTCCAGACGTTGAGAGTATAGCAAGATGCGCAGTGCGATCAGACACGAAGACCATATCAGCAACTCGAAACACGCCATTTCCTGACGTTGAGCGCAGATCTAGCGTGTGCTGCCACATGAGTTCAAATGAAGTATGGTGGAACAGACTCACAATTGTCGTTTCTTGGTCTAGTACCAGCACGAACTGCAGCGGTGGTTCATTGTCGATATTCTTTCGTCTCGCTTGCTGTCTTCTCCCCACTGGCGAAGTGTTCGGTCGGAAGGAGATTAACTGAGTCAACATTCGAGTGGAGTTCGCCCAATCTTGTGACGATGTGAATGATCTTTGAGGCTCAAACCAGTCGCTGAAAACCTGTGGAGTGTCACGAGTTCTCGAGTGACGCATCGGAGCAGTATGTCCAGACCCTAAATCTCCTACATTTGTTGCATGTTTCACTGTCTCGTGTTCATTCCGCCTCTGGAGTTTCTTGATTGCGTCTTTGAGTAGATCTGCTTTGTGCTGGAAATGCTCCAACTGCAGCTTTGTCGCGTCAATTTCTGCTCCTAACACATGACTCAGTCCGTCTGAGTCTTCAGCTGCAATTGTACGTAGGAATAACCCCCAAGTCTCTAGACAATACCCCAAGACGAACGTCAAGCAAATAGCACGGAATCCCATTATGTGTCTCTTCAAGTGCTACTGACGAACGACATGGCTACATTTCACACCAGCCAATCATTTGTGTTTTCCGACGCTTTCAAAATTGTGATTGGTCAAAATAAACTGCAAAAAGCTGCCAACTTCCATTCAGCAATTAGACAAGAACGAGTGAAGTGGGTCGAGTGCTCGGTACAATTTCCCACTGCTCTGCGTTGTTTCCTTGTCCTCTTTCTAGCTGCTCTGCATCTCCAAGTCCATTTCATAAGTCCAACCACATTGCGTTGGCTAGTGGACAACAGGAGAACGTGGCAGTTGATAGTGATACAAAGGAAAAACACAGAAAGCGGGAAAGAGAGACTTAAACAGTACTTTACTCACTAAATAGGCGCGAGAAGCAGGAGAAAGGTCTAGTACTCCAGCTATTAAGTTTCTGGACGGCTAGACACTTTCTTTCTGCGTGAAATACCACGTACGGGGCTCGAAATCTAGTGAGACCTCTGTACATTTTAGTCCGTGTCGTGGCGTCTTCCATAGGGGGAAGATGGCCCACATTGAGACGAAGGACCCGTTCGGCTTCGTGGGCTCACACGTGGTGCGTAGACAGCCCCGAAAGGGTGGGGAGGAGCACGGCTGGCTTACGCGCTACGATGAAGCGCTGGACTGCTATACGCTGTTTGTTCCTGGAGGTGGAGAACCCAGGTTGCTGGCTCGTGGAGAAGTGATGAAGTTCCTGTCAGCACCTAATATCGAGCTCCATGATGACGACCAAGACGACTTCCCCCCACCAGTAAAGGATACCACTACTAGCAGGTATTTGGGTGTGAAGCTGCGTCGACTTCACCAAGTTTCAAGTGATGACGAGAATTCTGTGAATGAAGATGTACGGGGTCATGTTACGTGCTTTATGCCATTTGGCGATCGATATTGTGTCGAATACGAGGACGGTTCGACTGAAGAGATCTCGGAGACTGCTGTTATTGACGGCATGATTGCCCTGATCAAGTCGCCATTCTTTTCATCCCCTAGTCAGAAAAGGACTCGAGGCGGGTCCATCAGGACAAGAAGTATTGACGAGATGGATAAAGGTATCACTCCACTTCGACGAAAACGACAGAGGGTCGAGACAGCTAGTGATGCAACTATCCAAGAGATTCCTTCTGGGTCTGTAGCAGTCGTAGAGAACGTGGATGAAGAGCAGAAGGATGATGATGTCGTTATAGTTGATCAAACGGAGGTGGAAGCCGACGTAGACAAGGAGACAGAACCCGCACCAAACATTTTAGAGATTATGAGTAGCACACTGGGAAATGCTACGCGGGAGAATTCGCTGGAGATGGCAAGTCACCCTGTCGAAGAGCCCATGCAAGTCGATGAAGGTGAAGTTGCAGATGTGGTGGAGGAAGGAATGGAGAGTGAAAACCTTGCAACGAATGATCCAGCGATTGATACTACGCCAGCAAATTCAGCACGAACCGGGGAAGAAAAACCATTCTATATCATTGATAAGAGACCACACGCAGCCACTGAACCACTGCCGAAGCGAGCCATGGCGTTCGAGCTTTTACGGGCATCGTTGCTGAATCTACTAGATCGACGTGAGGCTAGTACCGTGAAGATAGCCATGCAGTATGACTTGCTTGGCAACCCAGATGTGCGAGACCGCGACGCCGTGATCCGTTTTCTGGATGCTGACGGGTTAATTGTTCTCAACCATTTGCTGAACTCGTTTGCGACTGAAGTTCTTGACGATGAGGATGAAGAAAGCAAAGAAGACTCGCCAGAAAAGATTCGCGAGCGTATGGAGCGTGACGATGAACTTTTGCACGTGCTGAAGATTGTGGCCATGATTCCAACCCCAGCAAGAGATCAAGTGATTGCATCGAACATCGGTAAAACTATTGGTTACCTGTGCAAGACTCGTGGGCCTCCAGGACGCAAAAGTCCTTTGCCGAAATGTATCATGGGTCTGGCGAAATGGATTAAGACTTCATGGATCAAAAATATTCCCGCAGCCCCGAAGTCTTCACCAAAGGCGTCGACCAAAAACTATCAACCAGCTAGTCGACCCCAGCAACAAGCTCGACGTGGTGGGCGTGGCGGGTTTTCTGGACGTCCTAATCCCCAGGTGAATCGACGACAGTCTGCGCCATCACAGCGACCGCAACGTCAGGTCCCGCCGACTTCAAGAACGCATCCAGTAGAACAGTCCATTCCGGAAGACAACACGCCGATCCCCAGACTTTCGCGGCCAAGGCAGACCCCGCCGTCACATCAACGCGGGGGTGTATCTACCCCGATCCAGCCAGCTCCACGCCGAGTGACGGGTGGACTCAAGCCAGACTGGATGAAACAGAAGGAGAACCTTTCTCGTTCTCGCTTTTGCATTGACGACAACACAAACGTCGACACTAGGCTCTATCGAGATAGTAGAGCGCGCCCAATCACGAACGTACCCGTAGTGGCTTCTCAACCACCCACGCAACAGGTTCCAAATCCAGACCAACACGAAGATGCCGGTGGTCCAGACGGAGTATTCGGACGTTCCCAAAGGCTCCGCTTTGGCAAGCGGTGGAGTACACAAGAATTTGGGATACAGGACCCTCCTGGTACATTGAGGCAACCTTCGGTATCTTCATACGCAGTGCCTTCGTATGGCCGCTCACAATATTCGGACCAGGATTCAGTCCATGTACCTCCAATTCCTTATTCATCACGTCGACCGCGATCTATCCTGCGGCGTGTCAGTCGGTATAATGATGAACCTGCCATCGACGGACCAGGACGTTGACTCTGTCGCATTGGCGATATGTGGTAGATTGTTCGAACTTGCGGAGTGCGTTCATCATCAAGTTGGATTCGGGTAGTAAGTTGCAAGCAATAGAGCTGCAGAATAAATGGACGAGAAGCACGTTCACGCTTTTGCGGTTACTACAGAGGTACTAGTAAATGAATCCTCCAATATAAAGTTGGGCCGCACACAAAAATTACTGACTCACTTTGCATGACTTTCGGTCACATCTCCGCCGGTCTCTAGTCGCCCACGATTCGCGCAGATACGAAACGAGGTCCTGCCAATAAAACACAGCAAATAGATAAATGAACCATAATGAACGCATCAACCAAATCAAATTCTGCGCACCTTGATGAAGTCATGCCGAAGGGCAGCAGGAATGTTCAAGAATTGAACATATTCTGATAGGGAACTCTCGATCTTCTCAAGTTTGGTTATCCGTGCTTTCCAAATCTCACTCAGGTTGGTGCGACGCTCGAAGTCGCGGTAGTAGTCCATCAACGTGATTACCTGTTCGGCACACCCACTCACACCCGGGCCATATTTCGTTCGCAACGCAGTTAGGTAGTTGTGTTTAACGTGACACGCTTCTTGCTTGGATGCAGATTTCACCACCCCAGGCTTCATTTCTGTTTCTGACACCGGATTTGACTTGATTTCGACCGCACTTGAATTGGTAGCTTGCAAGGATTTTAGTATGTCTAAATAAACCGCCATTTTCTGCAAGGATGTCTGAATATCTTCACACTCCCCGTTGCTCCCGAATAACTGGGTAGTCGTATCACGTTTTGTTTCAATGTTGCTCGATGGTGTGTTCCCTACTGTCTCACCAATCGTTCCGTCCACAGCAGAGTCCCGCATGGATATTTCACATTTCGTTTCCACTCGTACCGAGGCATCTACTGACGTCTTGTCTGTGGAACCATTCATTTCCACAGGTAACGTGGTTGGAAGAGACGTAGCTTGCGAGCTCAATTTGACGTCGGACACGAAGTCAGAAGCCCCCTTCTCCACCACTTGCTCCACCAAACAAGCCACACAACTTCGGACTTCCTGATTAATTAGACCACCACGCTTTTCCGTCTTCGCATTCTTGGTAGTCATGACAACGCTGTCTTCAGCAGAGCCCTGCTTAAATTGACTAGTTGCAATCATACCCATGTTTTCATAATCAACTTCAATGTACTGCATGTCATCTACCAAAACATGAGTGTCCGGTTTTTGACAGTCGGGACGACTAGGTGGTGGCGTGACTTCTTCATGGATACTGCCGTTTGAGAATACAGGACCCGACGTTGAAAACGCCTTATAAAATGTCTGAACTTGATGTTTAGCTGGACTTGGAGGTCTGGCAGGCGATGGACCATCGCTCAGTGGAGAAGTGGACCAATTGCTGTTTTTGGTAGTTTTCTTTGGTTTGCGGTTCCTCTTACGACTGCTTGCCGCTGGTAATACAACAGGGCTTACAGAAGATGACGGTCGCGCGGTGCTTCCTTTAGTCGACGCACCAGTCACGTTCAAATTACTCTTCAAATCATTCGTCGTGCTGCTCGACTTGCTATCTGCGTGCTGCTGGTTCTTTTGTGCTAACGTTGCATTCATCGGGCCATGGACTGCAACATCACGTGTTGGTAATTGCTTGGACCCGTTTTCACCAGAGTTCTCATTTACACGTTTGGGATTTTGGCTGTTGCTCGAACCTTTGTGGTTATCTTCACCGCCATTGGAAACTTCTGTAGCCATGACGACGTGTGCAAGCACCTCGGCGACTCGTGACTCGACATCACGAATTTCAGGTATCACCTTTTCTATTGAAGTTTTGTTGCTACTTCTTGCATCTCCACCTGTGGGCACCACAGTCTTTGCCACTTTTTCATCTTTAATAGTAGCACCATCCGAATTGTCCATCATAGCGGTCACATTCATACCCCCATTGTGGATCATGTTTGCCGTACATGACACTAGAGTAGACCCGTTTTCTGAAACTTGAAGGCTTTGGCTGTCATCAGTTAAGTCGATATGACTTTCTGTAGTAGGAGAGGAACGGCTGCTCTTTGTCCTTGCTTTCTTCACTAATTTATCCCCAGCACCGTCAGAGCTCTGCTTGCGCTTTCTAATGGGACCTTGTCCTTTAACTCTTGAAGGCGACGATTGTGACGTCGGTTTCTTGGCAAGCGGGGCTTTAATATCCGTCGGAAGTTGTTTCTTCTCGCATACCAACGCAAGCTCGAAGTGCTGCAATACTGAGTGATACATGGGGAACGATCGTGTCCTTTCACGTTCCTCGTCCAGTAGCACGCTTCGGAAATGGCGTCGACCGGGGATAAATTCGTATGGCATATAGATCTCGCGGCGTGTTCCTCCACTTACTTTTTCACTTCGCGTATGAAAGTAGCGGAATAGACTGACTGGTGAACTCCGTCGAGTATCGTATGTACCAACAATAAGACCTACAAATGGTTCTGATGGCTTGCTTTCTCCATTCACTTCTTTGCTGGTATTAGGACGCTGGAAGAGCTGTTGGTAGCTAGTTTGATTCTCGATGTCTCGAACTGAAGGGTCCGGTGCAAATGCTGGATGCGAGTGGTACCAGCCGACGACCTCTAGCTGGGCATTTTCAATAATACCTCGCAGTTCAATCTCACTTCCCGGATCCATCTCCACATCAGTAGAACCATCATCGCCATCAATGACAAGCGAGCGGCATGGAAATGCAGCCTGAATATACAGTGTCTTAGACGCCTCATCCCATTTGCCACCTAAGAACCCGATGATTTCGCAAGTAGCAAGGTGTGCATGGAGATCTGCCACAAACACTGCATCTGGGTGTACCACAACCTGGAACGGAGGGTCTAGCGTCGGTCCACCACGACTGCGACTGTTTGGGTCCTCCACGTAATTTTTCGGGCGATAAGTAGCACACTGCACCATGGTGTGTGGGTCTAAGTTCCCTGTCATGAGATTTTGTCGTATGTGCGATTGTTGAACAGATCGTGACTGCCGTTTGCCCAACGAGCGTTCACGTCCAAGCCCAGTGTGGGTTGCAGCTTCTTCGGCCTGCCTCCGTTCAATATCTGCTTTCTCCTTCTCAGTGATGCTAAGCTCGTCTGTAAAAACAGCGTTATCCCACACAAAATCTTGTTTGTAGGCTAACTGGCTGGGTGTTTCTATTCCAGCACTTGAGTCACTGGACACACCTGTCGTCCAAATACTAGACAATGGTGTCAGCAACACGCTGCTCGAGTCTTCTTCCCCTGTGATATCTGCGACTTCATCGGAAACCTGTTCACGATTTTGCTCGTCCAACTCCTCTGATATGTCGTTATCGTCCTCCAGCATCAATGCTTTTGCACGCCCATGCTTTTTGCTCTTTGAATCTTTTGTACCAGTGTTGCCATTTTCCTTTTTCCTCCGAGGCCGTGGTGGTTTTCCAGATTTATCATTCTGAGATGCATGCTTCTTCTTCTCACTCTCGGGGGTATTTGTCAAATCAATCGGGGACGGTGACGGTGATACAACTGCAACATGACCATTCTGTGCTTCCTTTCGCGACGGTTTTCGAGTCCGCAACTTGGAATCTTTAGCAGGTGCTTTCCGACGTGCTTTGACAGGCACCATAACCACAACGTCATCCTCTTCAATATCCTTCACTTCCGCTGCTTTTCCTCTTCTAACTGCCGTCTTCAGTTTCTTTTCTCCAGCTTTTCCATCCTGAATTCCGAACGCATCATCGCTCTCACGGTCGTCCCACGCATCCTCCAACGATCCTTCTCCCTCTTCATCAAGTTCCATCACTTCCTCCATACGTTGTTTCTTCTCAGCAGGACTTGGCTCCTCTAGCAGCACCAAATCATCTTCCACATACTCTTTTCCCTAATAGCATCAAACAATTAACTCCAAACCTCACCAACTCTCTCAATAAAAGGCTCCACCTCACCATATGCAGCAACTTTGCCGCTTTAACGAGTGCACGTCGGAATTCTGACTTCTTCTTGCTGTTCTTACTGCCCATGACTGCACGCTCATAGAGCTGGTAGTGTGCTGTATAGCTGGCCACATTGCTGGGCTCGATCTCCACGAGCGAGAAGTTGAATTTGTCCAGGAACATGACGAGACAATGTCGTTTCCACCGGAAGGCGCCCGTCTCTTGACCCGTCGACGCATCCAGCACTGGCACCTTCTCCGGAGGTGGCACCACCAGCTCCGCCACAATCTTCGGGTCTGTGACGATCCCAGCGCGACGCACGACGTCCCACGAGTGGAAGAGCACGCCTGGCCACCACGGGAAGCCGATTACCTTGGCCCACACCACGTCAAAGTCGTGGAATTGCTCCTCCACGAAGGTCAGCGCCTCGTGTCGAGCCTTGAGCGCCTCCTGAGTCGCTGCATCCAGTCGAGAACTCGGCTTCTTCGCGCCCGGAGCCACCATTGTTGCAGCGGATTGACTTGTGATGTTGTATGTGGTGGACATCAAATATGTGGGTCACATGATTTAGAGGTTACACGAAGGTTGCATGTAGAATCGCACTTTAAAACGAAGAGCTCATTTGCAAACCTTGATGGAGATGGAGACAGCGGCCAAGGCGTTCGAGCAGCACGTGGAGCTGGACGAGGGTGTGCTGGCCACGTCCGCGCCACTGGAGACTGGGCAGCTAGACCGCGTCATCCTGCAGGTGAGTGAGGGACTCGCGGGGTATCCAGATCTGAGTCAGAAAACGTATGAAGTGCGCACGCAGCTGGTGGAGGAAAAGTGAGTGACGCCTGAATGTCATGCGAGCTGAGAGCTGGAGACTGAGTGTTTGTCCACTGCAGAGCGATTGGCGCTGCGACTGCTATCCAGGGGATGCTGGACCTCTGAAGGCTAATGAGAAGGCGCTCGAGTACTTTAAAGGCAGCATCGTGGGAGGTACGTAGCGCTTGGCAATGGAATCAGACGAGATACTGATTGTTGTGCAGTGCTCACTGGTCAGCCGCTTCCTCTACGTCCTCCATTCTTTGGTGGAACTATTCCTGACCCTGCTGAGGCTGTTGTCGCGGAGGTAGAGGCACTTGCAGCTGAGACGGCTGAAGCGTCGACGACTGCAGAAACTGAAGAGAAACTGGCGCCGATCTTTGGCAAACAGTCGAGCGGTGCACGCAAGCGCTCGCTGGAGAAGACGACGACGACCGAGTCGGGAGTGGAAGAGAAGCGACCAAAGGCTGAGAAGGACGTGGATGACGCTGCGCCACCGCTTAGAACAGCGCTGGCGGAAGAAACGAAGTATGAGTCAGAGGAAGCCAAGGCACGAGCTATCAACCCGACGTACACGATCCCGACGCAGTGGGAACATTTGTACTTTAAGCAGGTGGAGGTGATCAACGTGAACAATCGCCTAGCAAAGGAGAAGATCCAGGCCAAGCGCTTTGCGGGTGAACCGTTCTTACTCGAGGGTTTCACGGGCTGGCTTAAGTTTGCAGACGGTTGGGTCAAGCCTGACGGAAAACTGGACACAACAGCCTTCCTGAACGGTATTCATGACGTGAAGGTGCCCGTGCTGGAGCGCAACTATGAGGAACGAAACCCCATCAAGACCCATCTGCCACTGAGCTACTACGTGAAGAACTATTGGGAGCACGGCAAGTCGGATTACTATTTGCATCAGTGGCAATTCCCGTTAGACCCGAAGGCTGGCCCGTTGCTGTGCTACAAATGTGAGGAGCTACCTGTGCTCGGAGACAACCTACTGCTGTACTGGCTGGACGCTGTGCGCGGAGATAACCCACTGCAGTACTTTTTCATGGGTCAGAAGAGCACAAGGAGTCGTATGCATCTGGACCCAGGTGGCCTGGGTATCACTATCGCCCCAATTATCGGTACGAAGCGTGTGACCATGCTGCACCGCGAAGCTGCCAAGCTGGACTCGGTTCACGAATCCGTCAACTTTCACGACGTGGATTTGGACAAAATCCCTCAGCTAGCGTTTCTGCCAGCTTGGAGAGTAGACGTGAAACCAGGACAGATCCTGTACATGCCCGAGGGTACATTGCATGCGTGCGAAAATGTCACGGCATGCTTGTCGTACCACCGTTTCCATGTGGACTCTGTGAACCTCCCAGGGTTCTTGCGGTCATTTTTGGCCCAAGATTCTCCTTCAATCAACCACGCCGAGATTCTTTGGAACGCTGCACACGATGTGATGTCTGCAATTGAGGAAATCTATCACGACAACAACCAAGCTCTTGGCAACGAGGTCGCTACGTTGCGCAAGCTGGATACGTTGCGCGGACTACGCCATGCTTGCCGAATGCTGTCCCTGGAGCAAGTGCTGCCCACAGAAGACTCGTGGGACTGGAAGAAGCTTCTCGACGACATCGATCACTTGCTGGTGCGCGTTGATTCTAGCGCCAAACTGAACAGGAAAAAGAATTCGTCCCATAGTTCTACTTTCAACAAAGCGATGGCTGCATTGAACGGCGAAGAAGCGGCAGAAGCGAAACAGATCATTGAAGCAGCAGCAAACAAGAAGAAGCAGGCCAAGACCAAGGCGGAGGCAACGGCTGCCAATACCCACTGGGATTCGCTGAACCTGAAGGTGGGTGACGTTATTGGTGTGCAGGTCTTCGAGAAACGAAACCGCGCCGAGGTCCTGAAGGTGGTACACGACAAGGTACTGGTGCAGATCCACTATTCTGACTGGGAGTCAATTTATGACGAGTTCCTGCCGGTGTCGTCTCTCTATCAACGCAAGAAGGGAAAGAAGGTGGCCCTGAAGAAAACACCTGAGGTGCACGAAACGGTGATGGCACGATGGGGCAGCAAGGGTGATCTGTACAACGCCATTGTGCTCAAGGTCATTCGCACCAATGCTTGCTACGTGCATTACCTCAAGTACGAGAAGGACTGGGACCAGTGGATCCTCCCTGGTCATATTTTCCGCAAGTACCACAACGCCTAGTAAGCGAGACACGAATGCAATGAGCGAAGGCAGCCAGGTAAGCTAGGGTGGAATGTGTTTCTCGTGTACATTTGATTTGTGGTCGCGTGAAAAATGCATTCAAAGCGTGATGATGCATGTGTTTCGTTATTCCCGAGTAAATGGCAAATAGTTTCTGGTATATAGCATCCTGTTGCTCGTAGAATTTCCACGAACTTCATCCGTCAGCGCCACTGCCATCTCTGAGGATACGGCGGACAAGGCGTGGGCTGTGCATTATAGCACAAAACACGACGTAGCCGCCCACAAAAGCGTAGAACCCAAACGCTGATATCACGGTCACAATCAACACAATAGCTGCGTAGCCCAACGACCGCTGCACCCATCGGCCCCAAGCAGTTGAAGCACCGACAAACGGCATGTCATAGCACGCGTAGTGACTCGCATCCCATTCGCTCTCACAGACCCAGCAGTATTCGTGTCGACATTGTGTGCATATCATGTGGTTGCAGCCCTCGTTCTTCCAGATGCGCATTTGGCAGCGTGGACACGCCCGCACCGCCTTCTGCTTACCCACTGACGCTTCCCAGGCCAAATATGACTTGTCCTCTTCACCACGACAGAACCAGAATCGATGTGCATATCCGCGACATCGGAAGCAGCCCACAGTCTCGCACTTCGGACACGTGAAATTGCTCGTACTTTCACAAATAATGAGTGCATCACACCCTGGTCTCGGACACCACCTCGCACTCGGATTCTTCTCGTCCTACAGCCACAAAGTCAGCAACAACAATGAGATACGTAGCCGCATCATCGTCTGCAACCTACCCGCTTTCGCTTCAACAGCGCTCGATACTGATCCGTCTCTTCGCTACCGATAATGCGTTCCATGTCGTCCTCCTTGATGCTCTGCTTGCAGCTTACGACAGGACACACCAATTGATCTACAGCACACAGCCACAGCCTTAGATCAACGCACCACCAGTCTCCAGTCTCGAAGCACCTTCATCCACCTCTTGCGCCTTAATCTTCATCTCAATATACCTCCCAATGCACTCTAGAAACAAGCCATTACCACTTCAAACGCTTCACTCAACCAACCACATGGACACTACCAGCGCAGAAGCGATGGCGACAGAGCAGCTTGGCGTGAGCCTCGTCGTCTCCATCCTCCACGTCACGCAGCGCCAGCACAGGCACAAGTTCCAGACAGATTGGACAGCTCTGAGGCGCCACGAACGTCGCTACGAGACGTCGATAACCTCGTACGAAGCCTCGCAGCACAGTCATTTATCAAGAGATTAAGTTCTGATTCCATCTGATAAAATCTGATCCCACAGTTGACAAGAAGAAATCGAATGACGTCGTGGGTGCCGTGGACTTTGCTGCTGGCGTTTCTACCGACCAGCGCGACGGAGCTACTGAAGGACGAAGTGGAGCGTCAGCGTCTGCGCGAGGAGCTCGCGCGTGTAGCCAAGGATTACTCGAAGTTGCTGCTTCTCTGGGTCTTCCGTGCCGCTCAGGTCTTCGCTGGCATCTCATTCCTCTTCGCAACAGCTTTCGTCCTCTACGGGCTTCTCTACTACGTCGTGATCCCGTCCAGATTCCACGAGCAAGAGATCTTCTTCAACTATGGCCATCGTCATAGAGACATCACTCAGCCAGCGCACATGTACGTGCCAACGGCGACGCTGAATCTGCTGGACCCCGTGCACCAGTGGCAATCAATGATTCCTCAGCCTCACGAGACGACGCAGTCTGTGCTCGTCCCTGGTGTCAAGTATGATGTGATTGTGGAGCTCACGGTGCCCGAGTCGCGAGCTAACGCGGAGGTTGGTGTGTTCATGGTGTCAACGTCGCTGTTTGAGGGCGACAAGAGGCAGTTGGCAACTAGTGCTCGGCCGGTGACGCTGCACGACATGCCGACGCCTGTGCGCTGGCTCAGACTAGGGTTCTGGCTCATTCCATACACACTTGGCTTCACGGAGCCAGCACAGACACTGCGTGTGACTGCGATCAATGGATACATGGAGGATACGGAATACCCACTGACACGTGTGGATGTGGAGCTGAACACACCGAAGCTGCAGGTTTATTCGGCTAAGCTTACGGTAATCGCACAGCTGACGGGGATTCGCTATTTGATGTACCATTGGGCAGTACCGACGGCTATTCTGTTCGTTCTCAACATTGTCTTCATGGAAGCACTGGCGCTGGTGATTCTGTACGCAGTGTATGCACTCCCGCAGCTGGATGAGGAAGCGGCTGCTGACGCTGCTGTGCTGGAAGCTGCGGCCGCTGATGCACGTGATAAGGCGAAAATGTTGTTTGAAACGGATCCACCGTCCGAAAATGAAGTTATGACACACGTCAAGAGCGAGACGCTGATCGGTGAGGTGTCGTTTACTACGACGAGTACGGAGGAATCGTCGGCGGTGGATAAGGTGACTTATGACACAGATGAGGAAAAGATGGACGTGAAGAAGGAGCCTGTGGTTGATTCGCCGTGAGTATGAGCATCATCTTTTTCTTAGTTTTGAAGTGGGCAGAATGAAGTGATTCCTGCCACGTGGTTATGGACCGAGTTGTTAGTGGAAAAGAAGGCGATATAAAACTCGATCGGCGTGCCATGATTTTTTGAATTGCAATAAATATGAAGACTGGAGGCCATTGTTGCCTCCAGTCTGTCGACGATTCGACCAGGAGCTTCCCAGGTGGAAGTTGTTTCCTGTCCCTTTGTTCTTCGTTCAGGGTTGATCATCCTGTTGCTGTGCTGCTGGTCTTTTCACCCCGCCACCTGCTCTCCTTGGTCTGAACCGAGCATCGTCAGTGGCGAAGAAAACGTGGAGCCATTGCTTGCTACTTGCTTACCTGTGGATTGTAGTAGAACCGTTGTGTCGACGCGTCCCACAGCAAAAATTCGTGGATATCCAGATGAACTGCGTCAAAATCAGCAATAACACAACTCTCAGCAAATACCCTAGAGACATCTGCCAGGTTACTCACTTAGATCTGCCGGTGGCAACCACTGCATCTCTTCTGGGCGTGAGTGGTTGAAGTAATTGACCATGTGAGTCTCGATATCTACTTGTAGTCCCCAGTACGCAGCACCAGTGTTTTCGTCCATTGCACTGCGTTCTACTGTCACCGCATCATAAAACCTTTTAACGTGTCCACGGTATTGGAAGTCCTCACCGATGTTTTCGGCTGCTGTTGCCGTTCGTAGGTATGAGATTCCATTAAGTGATCGTCATTGTTGCTACGACGGGAGTCTCTGGCTTCTTCTCTAGGTGTGGAGGAGGTCATTAGCGCCACGTCAATTTCGACTGGTTGTATCCATGTAGCTATAACATGACCATGTTGAAGTCATTAGTACTCGCTCACCAACTCATCTCCCGAGAACACTTTGCAATCGCAATCGAAGCCACCAAGTCCGGACTCTTCTCAGCATGAATGAGGGTCGTCCAGTAAGTGGCTCCTTCTTGGCGCGTTCATTCGCGTCCAGTAGCAACATGAGCGTCGATGCATCGGACGTTGTGCCCTCCCTCACTCGAACGTCCTCTGGAAGTTCCGCTGGCAGCAAAAGCAGACGTCCTAGTAATGCCAGTAGTCCGAGCACAAAACGAAGCCCCCAACCAGTAGATCGAGCTAGTGAAACAACAGTCCGACGTCTACTTGCGTCTGGAATGTCAGTGCATTCGACCCAAGCAGCCAAATCGCTGGCTTCGGCCGCTAAGATCGGAGAAATTGGTCTAGTTCGAGCTCTCATGAAGGCTGGAGTGCCTGTTGACGCCGTGTACCATGACACAACAGCTCTTATGGCAGCTGCAGGTGGGGGACAATTGGAAGTGGTGCAGTTCCTCGCTCGGCATCGAGCCAAAATGGACTTTCGAGGCCCAGACGGAGCTACTGCTCTGTATCTAGCGAGTAAAGGGGGTTATACTGAAGTGGTGACTTACTTACTGCATCGACATGCAAGTGCAGACGCTGCGATTGCATCAGGGAGATCAGCACTTCATGTGGCGGTGCAAGGGGGTCACACGGAGATTGTGGCAAAATTGCTGCGTCATTGGGCTTCTACGCAAAGGAAAGATGGTGCAGGCAAGAGAGCGAGGGAGTATGTTGCTGCGAATTGTCAGGAGATTGCTAGGATGTTAGACGCTTTCGACCGCAAAACGGCGTTGCTGAATGCAGTGGCAGCGGGTGAATTGGAGGCGGTCAAGTATCTCGTTGCACGAGGTGATGACCTTGAAACCTGTGGACCCGAGGATGAAACAGCATTATTAGTTGCAGCAGGGGGTGGATCCGGACGGGTAGAAATTGCGAATGTGTTGTTGGAAGCTGGAGCGGATCGCAATGCTGCGTTGAAGGATGGAAGTTCTGCGCTGCATCTTGCTGTAAAAGCTGCTGGAGCACGAGGTGGAGCAACAATGGTCAAGCTGTTGCTGGAAGAGGGTGTTGATCCGCGAAGCGTAGACGATCGTGGCAATCGAGCACACGATTATGCTGATGATCCTGACGTTGTTCGAGTGCTAGAGAGACATGCCTCAAGGATGAAGCTGTTGTTTGCTGCCGAAGCCGGGAACTTGTCGCTCGTTATTCACCACGCGACATATGGAGCAGATATTGACACTAGAGGACGAGCCGATGGTGTCACTCCATTGCTAGCTGCAGTACAGAAGGGGTGTTCTGATGTCGCGAAGTACTTGCTGGAGAAAGGTGCAAACGCCAACGCAGCGTCAAAAAGCAGTGGTTTGACGTCGCTACATGTTGCTGCCGAGCAAGGTGATTGTGAGATGCTGGAGTGTCTGATACGGCATGGAGCCGATGTGAGCTTAGTAGATGTACACGGTAAGCTTGCTCGAGATTATGCAGTTAACGACCAAGTGATTGAGGTCTTGAGCAGGTATACGACATGTAACACTACTACAAAATCTGAAGATGAATCGGATGATAACGACCTTACTACTGAAGAACCGATGTCCGAGCCAATTACTACCGAAACTTCTTCAAGAACAAAGAGCAGTGCCAACTGGAGAGGAGATAACGAAAGCATCGCGATACTTGAGCACGAAAAAGAAGTAAATCGTGAAGACGAAATCGTTACGCTCTACAATGACGAGGGAAATACCGAGTTAAGACTGGATGCAACAACGAAGACAGTGCGGAATGAAGAGTACGCCATGAAACAACGTCGATAAGACTAACAAGTCAAGCTGATCAAACCATCGGCAACTTGACAAGCAGCATTCGCAGTGACTTGAGCCATTCGGGACCACCACCGTCGTATCTGAGCTACTTGCGCGTTCAACCACCCTCTTCGTATGACTCGGACTTGCTTTCCGCAGTTCAGCGTAATGACTTAGCGAGTGTGCAAAAGATACTAGCTAACGAAGTCGACATTGAAGTACGCTCCGAAGACAACAATTTTACTCCATTATGTTGGGCAGTTCAGGCTGGCAACTTGGATTTGGTTCAATACTTGCTAATGGAAGGGTCCCAAGTGGACGCCGTGACTCCGAGTGGATTCACACCATTACTGTTGGCTGCTTTAGGTGGGCATGCGGACGTTGTGCAGCACCTGCTGCTGAAAGGTGCCGACCCTGAGGCATGCATAGCACGAAATGGCTTCACGGCACTACTGGCGGCTGCTTTCAATGGCTACACCGACGTGGTGCGGTATCTAGTGAAGAAGCATGTGAACCTCGAAGCACGTTCTGCTGATGGCTCTACTGCTCTGCACCTTGCAGCTGAAAAGGGTCATGCTGCAGTTGTCCAGCTACTTTTGAGCGGAGGTTCAAACCCGAATGCCACTTCACAGCGCGATGGATCCACTGCGCTTCACAAAGCTGCTTTCATGAACAAGCCAGCTGTGGTGTGGTTGCTATTACGTAGCGGTGCTGACCCACAACTCAAAGACTCTAAAGGGCTTACAGCTGTAGATCAAGCCTACTCAGAACAGCTAAAACGGATTCTGCTTGCTAGCAAGACGGAACGTGATGCTGGGATATCTGAGGCGTGGTGGGATCAGTGGCGGATACGACAACCGGCTGGAACTTCCAAGTCCTCGATCAGCAGTGAGATCTGAGCTGTGGCAGAGATCTTCACTGTTGTGATAGAACTTTCATTTCATCTGATTTTCTGGGTCATTTAAAGGAAGATGACTGTGTGTCCTATTGTTTCGATTGCTATTGAGTGTTTGAATGAAGTTACGCTTGATTTTCCGGACACGAAGTGCTTGCGCTCATCTCCTGCGGTAAGCCAACACGCAACGTATAGCTATGAACACGGCGTTGATTCTCCTTAGCGAAAATGAAGCCAATTCCACAGGATTTCACTTCGAAATTGAATCAATCACTTCCGAATTTGCAAGCCAATTAACAAGTGCCAACGAGACCGATGCCTTTCAGTACGAATGTAAACACCAGTGAGCCAACTGAGGCTGTTCCATTCCATAGCATGTCATCTGAGAGTCTCCACACGCCTTCAACTCGCAGCAGCTTCAACAGCTCACTAATCCCTCAAAGACCACCCAAACCACCGTCTCTCTTTGCAAAATGGTTTTTCGGATTGCCCGGTACCGTTTGTGGTGTAGTCATCGGTGTGGCACTAGGAATCCTGCTCAACTCAGTCGATACACCTAGCGTTGCTATCACGTGGATTGGTACTCTTGGTGACCTGTTCATTCGAGCCATGCAGTGTCTGGTGCCACCGTTGGTTTTCACCGGATTGGTGGTTAGCATGGCCGACATGACGCTCGGCAACCAAGCAGCTAACATAGGGGGGAAGACACTGATACTCTACTTGCTCACAACTGCTGTGGCCACCTCAATTGGACTGTGTATGGCGCTTCTCTTTCGTAACGCGTTCGATGCTACACCATTCCCCGCGAACGAGACTGCGGTGGCAGTCTCCATCGAATGTGGTGACCGTCCTGGATATTATTTGTCGTGGTCAACAAACGGAACCGTGCGCTGTGAGTTTTACGGGTCACTGGACTCAAGCGGTGGTTTCAACTACGACGTCATTCATGATAAGCCGACACTCTTCCTGGAGAGAGATTTGAACGGCACATACGAGCGCGCCGACGACACTTATCAGGATTTGACATTGACCGAAGCATTAATGACACAACTTGATGCTCTTGTGCCTCGCAATATCACCCAAGCACTTGCTGAAGGAAACTTGCTCTCCATCATCACCTTCGCAGTATTGTTTGGAATGGTCTTGTCTCGCAATAAACTCAAAACTGCTACGGAAGTAGTGCGCGACCTGAATGTGGCCTTCATCGTACTCATCGGATGGGTCATTAAGTGCACGCCGGTAGCTATCTGTTCGCTGTTGGTAGGAGCAATTGCCAATTCGCAAGACCTCATCACGCTTATCAAAGGCGTGACAGTTTATTGTGCGTGTGACATCTGCGGTCAAGTCTTGCACGTTTTCGTTTTCTACCCGATCTTGATGCGCTTTTTCGTGAATACCAATCCATACCAATGGATGAGCAAGATGGTCCAGGCGCAATTATTTGCCATGGGCTGTGCGTCCTCCGCAGCAACTCTACCAGTAGTAATGGAATGCATCGCTGCAACCAACGTCATCCCACAGGAAATCTACCGCTTCACGCTGTCACTTGGTGCTACCATCGGAATGGATGGAACAGCAGTTGGTACTCCCATTGCGATTGTTTTCATGGCACAGGTATCTGATGTCGACATTGACCCGGTGAAGTATTTGGTGCTCTGGATGGTGTCTGCCATCAGTGCTGTGGGTGTCGGACCTGTTCCATCCGCGACTATTGTCATGATCATGACTGTGTGGAGAACTGTTTTTCCTGGTGAAGACCTGTCTCCAGCATTTGCCTTCATTCCAGCCACTGATTGGTTTCTTGATCGTCTCACACACCTGTAAACGTAACTTGCGATGCAGTAGTTTGCCGCATTGTTACCGAGCAGGTCAGCGGAGCTAAGCAAGACACTACTGATGCTCGCAATCCGACAGCCGACGAAGCAGTTTGATTTGAACCACGATTCTACAAGAGACTTCGAAACAAAGCGATATCCAAATGAGATCTTTAGGTCTCGTACTGCAGCACAGTTGTAAAACACCAGCTAACTCGAAAACATTGAGGAAACAACCGACCGTTTGCTTATTAGTGAGGAGCTTGTACTCCTCGAAAA
The DNA here is from genome assembly GCA_008079305.1 of Phytophthora palmivora. NCBI lineage: Eukaryota > Oomycota > Peronosporomycetes > Peronosporales > Peronosporaceae > Phytophthora > Phytophthora palmivora. Next base: position 3,121 of record VOQZ01001047.1, on the reverse strand, counting down.
ATACAAAATACATTCACTTCAAGCCCTCAAGCTCTGCCTGGTCGGTATGTAGCGGAGCATCGGTACCTAAAACGAAAAACGACGACGACTCATTATCGGGGGAGCCCGTGCGAACGGCGGCTGCCGTCAACTTCCCCGTCCGCCATCCCCGAAGGTGGGCTCTTCCCCTTTTCAGATACTGTTCGTCGCTAATTCCTCCTTTGCATTATGCAAAATTTCCACAACGTCTTTGGCCGATGGTCGGCTCATAGGTGCGTACGAGAGGCACTGCTCGACCAACTGCCGTACGCTAGTCGGTGCCTCTAAGAAGTCTCGCCGGTTTTCGTGAGGTACCAACAGCTCCTGACGTCGGACACGGCTTACGAGCTCCACGTCTGACATTGTGTTACCCATTTTCTCGACCAGTGACTGATACGGTGTCACCCGCGTGAAAATCTCACTAACCAGGACACCGAATGCGTAAATATTGTTCTTCCGGGCATCCATCGGGGACGATCGTGTGATTACCTCGGGTGGCAGCCACGCAACCTCACCCATTCCATAGGAGTACATAGTCGTTGTGTTCGGCCCTCCAAATTTAGCGGAGCACGGGACACACTCGAAAATGCTGAGTTTGCAGCTCATGGTCTTGTTGACGAGGACCTTCCGACTTGACAACTGTTTAGCACACAAATTTTGCTCCGTTTCGTGCAAATATGCGAGCGCCAACGCTATGTCACAGCACATCTGCAATTTAGTCGTAACATCCAAATCCACGTCTGTATTCGCGAGCACTGTCTTCAAGTTGCCCTTGTCCATGAACTCTGTCACCACGGCAAAATCTGTGCCAGCCAGCCATGTGACACCAACCAAATTCGTAATGTTCGGATGGGAAATAGTCGCAAACGTTCGCGCCTGGGCCATCAGCGCTTTCGTCACATATGAATCTGTCACTTCGGATTCGACGCGTTTCACTACCACCTTCTCGTTATTGTATTCACCCATCCACAGACGACCGGTACCCAGAGATTTAACAAGCGCCACATCACTCTGAGGCAACCGAAAGTTGCGCAGGAACTCGTCGTTCGAGATGAACGAACCTTTGTCGGCAGTCGCATCGCCCTTGCTCATCAGCGTCGCCGTAGCATCGTTGTTGTGAGAATTTGCGTTAGCAGCTTTGCGTCTGAAGTACATCCGCAAAATGAAAAACGCCAATACCACAGCGATCAAGACCACCACCACGATAATCGCAACGAGAGCTCCTGTAGAAACCCCACTGCTGCTATCATCGCCTGCATTTGCGTCAGAAGATCCGAAACTTCCGGTGGGCTCTGTGTTATCACGCATGCTTGACGAGCTGTCTGATCTGTTAGAACTACACGAAAAAGTCTTTTCGTCCTTTGAAATTGTGCTGCCGATATCCAGATCGCACAACGTCCTATACTGATGTGCCCATGATTGACTCGAAAATATTTCCACATTATTTTCCAAGTTGCTGGACTCACTCGAGTTAAGAGTGACTCTTTCACTAGCGGATGACAAGTCCACAGTACTGCATTCAAATAGATTTGTTCACGTCAGTTATGTGTACAATACGTTTGCGTAGAATCAACATTAACTTACATGGTTACGTTATTGGTGTACTCGCGTTCGTAGAGGAATGCTGGTATTTTGTTGAAGGTTGTGTCATCCAAGTCACTATTCGTGTTCCAAAACAATACAACAACAGCATTAGTTATTGCAATAGACCTCGGATAGCGAAAGATTGAAACTCACATAACAGTCAGAGATGAGAAGTTTTGGGGTAGGTGCAAGTCTGTCATCGTCGACTTGACAAAATGTCTGTATATCCACAACATTAGTACCTCCTAGTCAATCTATACATCAGCACACGTACATTTCCCTCACACTGTTCGAGATTTCGAAAGTGACGTCACCTGGATTAAACGAGAAATTCTCAAACCGCCTGACCAACACAGCACGAGACCCATGTCAGCTTTATCAAACCCGAATGGACAAAATGTTACCTAGAGCGTCCACTCACAAGCTAGACATGCTGCCAAACTCCTGAAAAGTCATGCCACTCGAGTCCAATGTAGGAATATCGTTGTCGAGGCCATTTGTAAAGGTTCTGAAATGTAATGCACGTCAGTTTCGGCCACTCCATTCTCAGCTCGTTTGGTACGTACATGTTCGCCACATTGGAATAGCTCAGATTCAGTGTCAAATTACTGACGTTCACATTCACCTCGAAGCTGGAGTCCATGACGACATTGTTTCCCCCACCCCCCATTGCACTCATAGCGGGCATTGTTATTCTGCACTACCAATGTAGCGACGGAAGTATCCTGGCACGTAACACGTATGGAGCTGTCGCCGTCCGCATGTCGGACCCACACGGCGCCGAGCAGTGCCGCCCACAGGAAGCTCCAACCAGCGGGGCGCATTGCGCGTGCTTTGGCTGGCGTTGGAATTAAAATGGAGCGCCAACTGACTCTCGCTGCACAGAGAATGAACCCAAAGCGTTACCCATAGCGAAATCAAGTGAATAAAGCCCCAGCCCTAGGACGCCGAAAATTTGCTCACTTGCACAGTGATGCCTGAATTTTTATAACCTGCTGAATACCATTAAGATATATTGCGATTATGAGCTTAATTGTGTTCATCAAACCTCTATACAAATGTTCACTGTGAAAAATATCTCTATTAATCCTTTCAAATGTGCAAAACAAACTGTATTTGGAATTGATCGACAAGAACGTGGGGTACTTTATTTGTGATTCAGCTGAGCATGTCTTGAGAGACCATAATTGCGGGGCAGCACAGTGGGTCACACCCTCTGCGTCATAGGCATTGATGCAGGCAAGTTGCCTGGCAACAGCAGTGCCTATTGAGGTCATTCAGGGCGATCACTTTTTGTATCGGATGAAACCATCGCGAAACGAGGCGGCCGTTGAACTTGTATGAGTCGTCGACTGGACCTATGGGGTTGGCTCCGAGTTGCAACGAGGTCCCCAGCGATATCAGCCCTTCCAAAGTAAAGACCCAACGGGTTCAAACGGGAACAGTGACTGCCCCCGTTCATGCTCATGAAGTGAACAGCGAAGACAAAGAGGGCTATGCATCCATATCGCAACGGTTC
>VOQZ01001046.1:0-253918 GCA_008079305.1 Phytophthora palmivora | reverse complement strand
AAATGGATTAAGACTTCATGGATCAAAAATATTCCCGCAGACCCGAAGTCTTCACCAAAGGGCGTCGACCAAAAACTATCAACCAGCTAGTCGACCCCAGCAACAAGCTCGACGTGGTGGGCGTGGCGGGGTTTCTGGACGTCCTAATCCCCAGGTGAATCGACGACAGTCTGCGCCATCACAGCGACCGCAACGTCAGGTCCGCCGACTTCAAGAACGCATCCAGTAGAACAGTCCATTCCGGAAGACAACACGCCGATCCCCAGACTTTCGCGGCCAAGCAGACCCCGCCGTCACATCAACGCGGGGGTGTATCTACCCCGATCCAGCCAGCTCCACGCCGAGTGGGTGGACTCAAGCCAGACTGGATGAGACAGAAGGAGAACCTTTCTCGTTCTCGCTTTTGCATTGACGACAACACAAACGTCGACACTAGGCTCTATCGAGATAGTAGAGCGCGCCCAATCACGAACGTACCCGTAGTGGCTTCTCAACCACCCACGCAACAGGTTCCAAATCCAGACCAACACGAAGATGCCGGTGGTCCAGACGGAGTATTCGGACGTTCCCAAAGGCTCCGCTTTGGCAAGCGGTGGAGTACACAAGAATTTGGGATACAGGACCCTCCTGGTACATTGAGGCAACCTCCGGTATCTTCATACGCAGTGCCTTCGTATGGCCGCTCACAATATTCGGACCAGGATTCAGTCCATGTACCTCCAATTCCGTATTCATCACGTCGACCGCGATCTATCCTGCGGCGTGTCAGTCGGTATAATGATGAACCTGCCATCGACGGACCAGGACGTTGACTCTGTCGCATTGGCGATATGTGGTAGATAATGTTCGGAACTTGCGGAGTGCGTTCATCATCAAGTTGGATTCGGGCAGTAAGTTGCAAGCAATAGAGCTGCAGAATAAATGGACGAGAAGCACGTTCACGCTTTTGCGGTTACTACAGAGGTACTAGTAAATGAATCCTCCAATATAAAGTTGGGCCGCACACAAAAATTACTGACTCACTTTGCATGACTTTCGGTCACAATCTCCGCCAGTCTCTAGTCGCCCACGATTCGCGCAGATACGAAACGAGGTCCTGCCAATAAAACACAGCAAATAGATAAATGAACCGTAATAAACGCATCAACCAAATCAAATTCTGCGCACCTTGATGAAATCATGCCGAAGGGCAGCAGGAATGTTCAAGAATTGAACATATTCTGATAGGGAACTCTCGATCTTCTCAAGTTTGGTTATCCGTGCTTTCCAAATCTCACTCAGGTTGGTGCGACGCTCGAAGTCGCGGTAGTAGTCCATCAACGTGATTACCTGTTCGGCACACCCACTCACACCCGGGCCATATTTCGTTCGCAACGCAGTTAGGTAGTTGTGTTTAACGTGACACGTTTCTTGCTTGGATGCAGATTTCACCACCCCAGGCTTCATTTCTGTTTCTGACACCGGATTTGACTTGATTTCGACCGCACTTGAATTGGTAGCTTGCAAGGATTTTAGTATGTCTAAATAAACCGCCATTTCTGCAAGGATGTCTGAATATCTTCACACTCCCCGTTGCTCCCGAATAACTGGGTAGTCGTATCACGTTTTGTTTCAATGTTGCTCGATGGTGTGTTCCCTACTGTCTCACCAATCGTTCCGTCCACAGCAGAGTCCCGCATGGATATTTCACATTTCGTTTCCACTCGTACCGAGGCATCTACTGACGTCTTGTCTGTGGAACCATTCATTTCCACAGGTAACGTGGTTGGAAGAGACGTAGCTTGCGAGCTCAATTTGACGTCGGACACGAAGTCAGAAGCCCCCTTCTCCACCACTTGCTCCACCAAACAAGCCACACAACTTCGGACTTCCTGATTATTAGACCACCACGCTTTTCCGTCTTCGCATTCTTGGTAGTCATGACAACGCTGTCTTCAGCAGAGCCCTGCTTAAATTGACTAGTTGCAATCATACCCATGTTTTCATAATCAACTTCAATGTACTGCATGTCATCTACCAAAACATGAGTGTCCGGTTTTTGACAGTCGGGACGACTAGGTGGTGGCGTGACTTCTTCATGGATACTGCCGTTTGAGAATACAGGACCCGACGTTGAAAACGCCTTATAAAATGTCTGAACTTGATGTTTAGCTGGACTGGAGGTCTGGCAGGCGATGGACCATCGCTCAGTGGAGAAGTGGACCAATTGCTGTTTTTGGTAGTTTCTTTGGTTTGCGGTTCCTCTTACGACTGCTTGCCGCTGGTAATACAACAGGGCTTACAGAAGATGACGGTCGCGCGGTGCTTCCTTTAGTCGACGCACCAGTCACGTTCAAATTACTCTTCAAATCATTCGTCGTGCTGCTCGACTTGCTATCTGCGTGCTGCTGGTTCTTTTGTGCTAACGTTGCATTCATCGGGCCATGGACTGCAACATTACGTGTTGGTAATTGCTTGGACCCGTTTTCACCAGAGTCTCATCATTACACGTTTGGGATTTTGGCTGTTGCTCGAACCTTTGTGGTTATCTTCACCGCCATTGGAAACTTCTGTAGCCATGACGACGTGTGCAAGCACCTCGGCGACTCGTGACTCGACATCACGAATTTCAGGTATCACTTTTCTATTGAAGTTTTGTTGCTACTTCTTGCATCTCCACCTGTGGGCACCACAGTCTTTGCCACTTTTTCATCTTTAATAGTAGCACCATCCGAATTGTCCATCATAGCGGTCACATTCATACCCCCATTGTGGATCATGTTTGCCGTACATGACACTAGAGTAGACCCGTTTTCTGAAACTTGAAGGCTTTGGCTGTCATCAGTTAAGTCGATATGACTTTCTGTAATAGGAGAGGAACGGCTGCTCTTTGTCCTTGCTTTCTTCACTAATTTATCCCCAGCACCGTCAGAGCTCTGCTTGCGCTTTCTAATGGGACCTTGTCCTTTAACTCTTGAAGGCGACGATTGTGACGTCGGTTTCTTGGCAAGCGGGGCTTTAATATCCGTCGGAAGTTGTTTCTTCTCGCATACCAACGCAAGCTCGAAGTGCTGCAATACTGAGTGATACATGGGGAACGATCGTGTCCTTTCACGTTCCTCGTCCAGTAGCACGCTTCGGAAATGGCGTCGACCGGGGATAAATTCGTATGGCATATAGATCTCGCGGCGTGTTCCTCCACTTACTTTTTCACTTCGCGTATGAAAGTAGCGGAATAGACTGACTGGTGAACTCCGTCGAGTATCGTATGTACCAACAATAAGACCTACAAATGGTTCTGATGGCTTGCTTTCTCCATTCACTTCTTTGCTGGTATTAGGACGCTGGAAGAGCTGTTGGTAGCTAGTTTGATTCTCGATGTCTCGAACTGAAGGGTCCGGTGCAAATGCTGGATGCGAGTGGTACCAGCCGACGACCTCTAGCTGGGCATTTTCAATAATACCTCGCAGTTCAATCTCACTTCCCGGATCCATCTCCACATCAGTAGAACCATCATCGCCATCAATGACAAGCGAGCGGCATGGAAATGCAGCCTGAATATACAGTGTCTTAGACGCCTCATCCCATTTGCCACCTAAGAACCCGATGATTTCGCAAGTAGCAAGGTGTGCATGGAGATCTGCCACAAACACTGCATCTGGGTGTACCACAACCTGGAACGGAGGGTCTAGCGTCGGTCCACCACGACTGCGACTGTTTGGGTCCTCCACGTAATTTTTCGGGCGATAAGTAGCACACTGCACCATGGTGTGTGGGTCTAAGTTCCCTGTCATGAGATTTTGTCGTATGTGCGATTGTTGAACAGATCGTGACTGCCGTTTGCCCAACGAGCGTTCACGTCCAAGCCCAGTGTGGGTTGCAGCTTCTTCGGCCTGCCTCCGTTCAATATCTGCTTTCTCCTTCTCAGTGATGCTAAGCTCGTCTGTAAAACAGCGTTATCCCACACAAAATCTTGTTTGTAGGCTAACTGGCTGGGTGTTTCTATTCCAGCACTTGAGTCACTGGACACACCTGTCGTCCAAATACTAGACAATGGTGTCAGCAACACGCTGCTCGAGTCTTCTTCCCCTGTGATATCTGCGACTTCATCGGAAACCTGTTCACGATTTTGCTCGTCCAACTCCTCTGATATGTCGTTATCGTCCTCCAGCATCAATGCTTTTGCACGCCCATCTTTTTGCTCTTTGAATCTTTTGTACCAGTGTTGCCATTTTCCTTTTTCCTCCGAGGCCGTGGTGGTTTTCCAGATTTATCATTCTGAGATGCATGCTTCTTCTCTCACTCTCGGGGGTATTTGTCAAATCAATCGGGGACGGTGACGGTGATACAACTGCAACATGGCCATTCTGTGCTTCCTTTCGCGACGGTTTTCGAGTCCGCAACTTGGAATCTTTAGCAGGTGCTTTCCGACGTGCTTTGACAGGCACCATAACCACAACGTCATCCTCTTCAATATCCTTCACTTCCGCTGCTTTTCCTCTCCTGAACTGCTCTCTTCAGTTTCTTTCTCCAGCTTTTCCATCCTGAATTCCGAACGCATCATCGCTCTCACGGTCGTCCCACGCATCCTCCAACGATCCTTCTCCTCTTCATCAAGTTCCATCACTTCCTCCATACGTTGTTTCTTCTCAGCAGGACTTGGCTCCTCTAGCAGCACCAAATCATCTTCCACATACTCTTTTCCCTAATAGCATCAAAAACATTAACTCCAAACCTCACCAACTCTCTCAATAAAAGGCTCCACCTCACCATGCAGCAACTTTGCCGCTTTAACGAGTGCACGTCGGAATTCTGCCTTCTTCTTGCTGTTCTTACTGCCCATGACTGCACGCTCATAGAGCTGGTAGTGTGCTGTATAGCTGGCCACATTGCTGGGCTCGATCTCCACGAGCGAGAAGTTGAATTTGTCCAGGAACATGACGAGACAATGTCGTTTCCACCGGAAGCGCCCGTCTCTTGACCCGTCGACGCATCCAGCACTGGCACCTTCTCTGGAGGCGGCACCACCAGCTCCGCCACAATCTTCGGGTCTGTGACGATCCCAGCGCGACGCACGACGTCCCACGAGTGGAAGAGCACGCCTGGCCACCACGGGAAGCCGATTACCTTGGCCCACACCACGTCAAAGTCGTGGAATTGCTCCTCCACGAAGGTCAGCGCCTCGTGTCGAGCCTTGAGCGCCTCCTGAGTCGCTGCATCCAGTCGAGAACTCGGCTTCTTCGCGCCCGGAGCCACCATTGTTGCAGCGGATTGACTTGTGATGTTGTATGTGGTGGACATCAAATATGTGGGTCACATGATTTAGAGGTTACACGAAGGTTGCATGTAGAATCGCACTTAAAAACGAAGAGCTCATTTGCAAACCTTGATGGAGATGGAGACAGCGGCCAAGGCGTTCGAGCAGCACGTGGAGCTGGACGAGGGTGTGCTGGCCACGTCCGCGCCACTGGAGACTGGACAGCTAGACCGCGTCATCCTGCAGGTGAGTGAGGGACTCGCGGGGTATCCAGATCTGAGTCAGAAAACGTATGAAGTGCGCACGCAGCTGGTGGAGGAAAAGTGAGTGACGCCTGAATGTCATGCGAGCTGAGAGCTGGAGACTGAGTGTTTGTCCACTGCAGAGCGATTGGCGCTGCGACTGCTATCCAGGGGATGCTGGACCTCTGAAGGCTAATGAGAAGGCGCTCGAGTACTTTAAAGGCAGCATCGTGGGAGGTACGTAGCGCTTGGCAATGGAATCAGACGAGATACTGATTGTTGTGCAGTGCTCACTGGTCAGCCGCTCCTCTACGTCCTCCATTCTTTGGTGGAACTATTCCTGACCCTGCTGAGGCTGTTGTCGAGGGAGGTAGAGGCACTTGCAGCTGAGACGGCTGAAGCGTCGACGACTGCAGAAACTGAAGAGAAACTGGCGCCGATCTTTGGCAAACAGTCGAGCGGTGCACGCAAGCGCTCGCTGGAGAGAGACGACGACGACCGAGTCGGGAGTGGAAGAGAAGCGACCAAAGGCTGAGAAGGACGTGGATGACGCTGCGCCACCGCTTAGAACAGCGCTGGCGGAAGAAACGAAGTATGAGTCAGAGGAAGCCAAGGCACGAGCTATCAACCCGATGTACACGATCCCGACGCAGTGGGAACATTTGTACTTTAAGCAGGTGGAGGTGATCAACGTGAACAATCGCCTAGCAAAGGAGAAGATCCAGGCCAAGCGCTTTGCGGGTGAACCGTTCTTACTCGAGGGTTTCACGGGCTGGCTTAAGTTTGCAGACGGTTGGGTCAAGCCTGACGGAAAACTGGACACAACAGCCTTCCTGAACGGTATTCATGACGTGAAGGTGCCCGTGCTGGAGCGCAACTATGAGGAACGAAACCCCATCAAGACCCATCTGCCACTGAGCTACTACGTGAAGAACTATTGGGAGCACGGCAAGTCGGATTACTATTTGCATCAGTGGCAATTCCCGTTAGACCCGAAGGCTGGCCCGTTGCTGTGCTACAAATGTGAGGAGCTACCTGTGCTCGGAGACAACCTACTGCTGTACTGGCTGGACGCTGTGCGCGGAGATAACCCACTGCAGTACTTTTTCATGGGGGTCAGAAGAGCACAAGGAGTCGTATGCATCTGGACCCAGGTGGCCTGGGTATCACTATCGCCCCAATTATCGGTACGAAGCGTGTGACCATGCTGCACCGCGAAGCTGCCAAGCTGGACTCGGTTCACGAATCCGTCAACTTTCACGACGTGGATTTGGACAAAATCCCTCAGCTAGCGTTTCTGCCAGCTTGGAGAGTAGACGTGAAACCAGGACAGATCCTGTACATGCCCGAGGGTACATTGCATGCGTGCGAAAATGTCACGGCATGCTTGTCGTACCACCGTTTCCATGTGGACTCTGTGAACCTCCCAGGGTTCTTGCGGTCATTTTTGGCCCAAGATTCTCCTTCAATCAACCACGCCGAGATTCTTTGGAACGCTGCACACGATGTGATGTCTGCAATTGAGGAAATCTATCACGACAACAACCAAGCTCTTGGCAACGAGGTCGCTACGTTGCGCAAGCTGGATACGTTGCGCGGACTACGCCATGCTTGCCGAATGCTGTCCCTGGAGCAAGTGCTGCCCACAGAAGACTCGTGGGACTGGAAGAAGCTTCTCGACGACATCGATCACTTGCTGGTGCGCGTTGATTCTAGCGCCAAACTGAACAGGAAAAAGAATTCGTCCCATAGTTCTACTTTCAACAAAGCGATGGCTGCATTGAACGGCGAAGAAGCGGCAGAAGCGAAACAGATCATTGAAGCAGCAGCAAACAAGAAGAAGCAGGCCAAGACCAAGGCGGAGGCAACGGCTGCCAATACCCACTGGGATTCGCTGAACCTGAAGGTGGGTGACGTTATTGGTGTGCAGGTCTTCGAGAAACGAAACCGCGCCGAGGTCCTGAAGGTGGTACACGACAAGGTACTGGTGCAGATCCACTATTCTGACTGGGAGTCAATTTATGACGAGTTCCTGCCGGTGTCGTCTCTCTATCAACGCAAGAAGGGAAAGAAGGTGGCCCTGAAGAAAACACCTGAGGTGCACGAAACGGTGATGGCACGATGGGGCAGCAAGGGTGATCTGTACAACGCCATTGTGCTCAAGGTCATTCGCACCAATGCTTGCTACGTGCATTACCTCAAGTACGAGAAGGACTGGGACCAGTGGATCCTCCCTGGTCATATTTTCCGCAAGTACCACAACGCCTAGTAAGCGAGACACGAATGCAATGAGCGAAGGCAGCCAGGTAAGCTAGGGTGGAATGTGTTTCTCGTGTACATTTGATTTGTGGTCGCGTGAAAAATGCATTCAAAGCGTGATGATGCATGTGTTTCGTTATTCCCGAGTAAATGGCAAATAGTTTCTGGTATATAGCATCCTGTTGCTCGTAGAATTTCCACGAACTTCATCCGTCAGCGCCACTGCCATCTCTGAGGATACGGCGGACAAGGCGTGGGCTGTGCATTATAGCACAAAACACGACGTAGCCGCCCACAAAAGCGTAGAACCCAAACGCTGATATCACGGTCACAATCAACACAATAGCTGCGTAGCCCAACGACCGCTGCACCCATCGGCCCCAAGCAGTTGAAGCACCGACAAACGGCATGTCATAGCACGCGTAGTGACTCGCATCCCATTCGCTCTCACAGACCCAGCAGTATTCGTGTCGACATTGTGTGCATATCATGTGGTTGCAGCCCTCGTTCTTCCAGATGCGCATTTGGCAGCGTGGACACGCCCGCACCGCCTTCTGCTTACCCACTGACGCTTCCCAGGCCAAATATGACTTGTCCTCTTCACCACGACAGAACCAGAATCGATGTGCATATCCGCGACATCGGAAGCAGCCCACAGTCTCGCACTTCGGACACGTGAAATTGCTCGTACTTTCACAAATAATGAGTGCATCACACCCTGGTCTCGGACACCACCTCGCACTCGGATTCTTCTCGTCCTACAGCCACAAAGTCAGCAACAACAATGAGATACGTAGCCGCATCATCGTCTGCAACCTACCCGCTTTCGCTTCAACAGCGCTCGATACTGATCCGTCTCTTCGCTACCGATAATGCGTTCCATGTCGTCCTCCTTGATGCTCTGCTTGCAGCTTACGACAGGACACACCAATTGATCTACAGCACACAGCCACAGCCTTAGATCAACGCACCACCAGTCTCCAGTCTCGAAGCACCTTCATCCACCTCTTGCGCCTTAATCTTCATCTCAATATACCTCCCAATGCACTCTAGAAACAAGCCATTACCACTTCAAACGCTTCACTCAACCAACCACATGGACACTACCAGCGCAGAAGCGATGGCGACAGAGCAGCTTGGCGTGAGCCTCGTCGTCTCCATCCTCCACGTCACGCAGCGCCAGCACAGGCACAAGTTCCAGACAGATTGGACAGCTCTGAGGCGCCACGAACGTCGCTACGAGACGTCGATAACCTCGTACGAAGCCTCGCAGCACAGTCATTTATCAAGAGATTAAGTTCTGATTCCATCTGATAAAATCTGATCCCACAGTTGACAAGAAGAAATCGAATGACGTCGTGGGTGCCGTGGACTTTGCTGCTGGCGTTTCTACCGACCAGCGCGACGGAGCTACTGAAGGACGAAGTGGAGCGTCAGCGTCTGCGCGAGGAGCTCGCGCGTGTAGCCAAGGATTACTCGAAGTTGCTGCTTCTCTGGGTCTTCCGTGCCGCTCAGGTCTTCGCTGGCATCTCATTCCTCTTCGCAACAGCTTTCGTCCTCTACGGGCTTCTCTACTACGTCGTGATCCCGTCCAGATTCCACGAGCAAGAGATCTTCTTCAACTATGGCCATCGTCATAGAGACATCACTCAGCCAGCGCACATGTACGTGCCAACGGCGACGCTGAATCTGCTGGACCCCGTGCACCAGTGGCAATCAATGATTCCTCAGCCTCACGAGACGACGCAGTCTGTGCTCGTCCCTGGTGTCAAGTATGATGTGATTGTGGAGCTCACGGTGCCCGAGTCGCGAGCTAACGCGGAGGTTGGTGTGTTCATGGTGTCAACGTCGCTGTTTGAGGGCGACAAGAGGCAGTTGGCAACTAGTGCTCGGCCGGTGACGCTGCACGACATGCCGACGCCTGTGCGCTGGCTCAGACTAGGGTTCTGGCTCATTCCATACACACTTGGCTTCACGGAGCCAGCACAGACACTGCGTGTGACTGCGATCAATGGATACATGGAGGATACGGAATACCCACTGACACGTGTGGATGTGGAGCTGAACACACCGAAGCTGCAGGTTTATTCGGCTAAGCTTACGGTAATCGCACAGCTGACGGGGATTCGCTATTTGATGTACCATTGGGCAGTACCGACGGCTATTCTGTTCGTTCTCAACATTGTCTTCATGGAAGCACTGGCGCTGGTGATTCTGTACGCAGTGTATGCACTCCCGCAGCTGGATGAGGAAGCGGCTGCTGACGCTGCTGTGCTGGAAGCTGCGGCCGCTGATGCACGTGATAAGGCGAAAATGTTGTTTGAAACGGATCCACCGTCCGAAAATGAAGTTATGACACACGTCAAGAGCGAGACGCTGATCGGTGAGGTGTCGTTTACTACGACGAGTACGGAGGAATCGTCGGCGGTGGATAAGGTGACTTATGACACAGATGAGGAAAAGATGGACGTGAAGAAGGAGCCTGTGGTTGATTCGCCGTGAGTATGAGCATCATCTTTTTCTTAGTTTTGAAGTGGGCAGAATGAAGTGATTCCTGCCACGTGGTTATGGACCGAGTTGTTAGTGGAAAAGAAGGCGATATAAAACTCGATCGGCGTGCCATGATTTTTTGAATTGCAATAAATATGAAGACTGGAGGCCATTGTTGCCTCCAGTCTGTCGACGATTCGACCAGGAGCTTCCCAGGTGGAAGTTGTTTCCTGTCCCTTTGTTCTTCGTTCAGGGTTGATCATCCTGTTGCTGTGCTGCTGGTCTTTTCACCCAGCCACCTGCTCTCCTTGGTCTGAACCGAGCATCGTCAGTGGCGAAGAAAACGTGGAGCCATTGCTTGCTACTTGCTTACCTGTGGATTGTAGTAGAACCGTTGTGTCGACGCGTCCCACAGCAAAAATTCGTGGATATCCAGATGAACTGCTTCAAAATCAGCAATAACACAACTCTCAGCAAATACCCTAGAGACATCTGCCAGGTTACTCACTTAGATCTGCCGGTGGCAACCACTGCATCTCTTCTGGGCGTGAGTGGTTGAAGTAATAGACCATGTGAGTCTCGATATCTACTTGTAGTCCCCAGTACGCAGCACCAGTTTTTCGTCCATTGCACTGCGTACGTCTTCACCTTCTACTGTCACCGCATCATAAAACCTTTCTCCCTCCAGTAACGTGTCCACGGTATTGGAAGTCCTCACCGATGTTTTCGGCTGCTGTTGCCGTTCGTAGGTATGAGATTCCATTAAGTGATCGTCATTGTTGCTACGACGGGAGTCTCTGGCTTCTTCTCTAGGTGTGGAGGAGGTCATAAGCGCCATGTCAATTTCGACTGGTTGTATCCATGTAGCTATAACATGACCATGTTGAAGTCATTAGTACTCGCTCACCAACTCATCTCCCGAGAACACTTTGCAATCGCAATCGAAGCCACCAAGTCCGGACTCTTCTCAGCATGAATGAGGGTCGTCCAGTAAGTGGCTCCTTCTTGGCGCGTTCATTCGCGTCCAGTAGCAACATGAGCGTCGATGCATCGGACGTTGTGCCCTCCCTCACTCGAACGTCCTCTGGAAGTTCCGCTGGCAGCAAAAGCAGACGTCCTAGTAATGCCAGTAGTCCGAGCATAAAACGAAGCCCCCAACCAGTAGATCGAGCTAGTGAGACAACAGTCCGACGTCTACTTGCGTCTGGAATGTCAGTGCATTCGACCCAAGCAGCCAAATCGCTGGCTTCGGCCGCTAAGATCGGAGAAATTGGTCTAGTTCGAGCTCTCGTGAAGGCTGGAGTGCCTGTTGACGCCGTGTACCATGACACAACAGCTCTTATGGCAGCTGCAGGTGGGGGACAATTGGAAGTGGTGCAGTTCCTCGCTCGGCATCGAGCCAAAATGGACTTTCGAGGCCCAGACGGAGCTACTGCTCTGTATCTAGCGAGTAAAGGGGGTTATACTGAAGTGGTGACTTACTTACTGCATCGACATGCAAGTGCAGACGCTGCGATTGCATCAGGGAGATCAGCACTTCATGTGGCGGTGCAAGGGGGTCACACGGAGATTGTGGCAGAATTGCTGCGTCATTGGGCTTCTACGCAAAGGAAAGATGGTGCAGGCAAGAGAGCGAGGGAGTATGTTGCTGCGAATTGTCAGGAGATTGCTAGGATGTTAGACGCTTTCGACCGCAAAACGGCGTTGCTGAATGCAGTGGCAGCGGGTGAATTGGAGGCGGTCAAGTATCTCGTTGCACGAGGTGATGACCTTGAAACCTGTGGACCCGAGGATGAAACAGCATTATTAGTTGCAGCAGGGGGTGGATCCGGACGGGTGGAAATTGCAAATGTGTTGTTGGAAGCTGGAGCGGATCGCAATGCTGCGTTGAAGGATGGAAGTTCTGCGCTGCATCTTGCTGTAAAAGCTGCTGGAGCACGAGGTGGAGCAACAATGGTCAAGCTGTTGCTGGAAGAGGGTGTTGATCCGCGAAGCGTAGACGATCGTGGCAATCGAGCACACGATTATGCTGATGATCCTGACGTTGTTCGAGTGCTAGAGAGACATGCCTCAAGGATGAAGCTGTTGTTTGCTGCCGAAGCCGGGAACTTGTCGCTCGTTATTCACCACGCGACATATGGAGCAGATATTGACACTAGAGGACGAGCCGATGGTGTCACTCCATTGCTAGCTGCAGTACAGAAGGGATGTTCTGATGTCGCGAAGTACTTGCTGGAGAAAGGTGCAAACGCCAACGCAGCGTCAAAAAGCAGTGGTTTGACGTCGCTACATGTTGCTGCCGAGCAAGGTGATTGTGAGATGCTGGAGTGTCTGATACGGCATGGAGCCGATGTGAGCTTAGTAGATGTACACGGTAAGCTTGCTCGAGATTATGCAGTTAACGACCAAGTGATTGAGGTCTTGAGCAGGTATACGACATGTAACACTACTACAAAATCTGAAGATGAATCGGATGATAACGACCTTACTACTGAAGAACCGATGTCCGAGCCAATTACTACCGAAACCTCTTCAAGAACAAAGAGCAGTGTCAACTGGAGAGGAGATAACGAAAGCATCGCGATACTTGAGCACGAAAAAGAAGTAAATCGTGAAGACGAAATCGTTACGCTCTACAATGACGAGGGAAAGACCGAGTTAAGACTGGATGCAACAACGAAGACAGTGCGGAATGAAGAGTACACCATGAAACAAGCGTCGATAAGACTAACAAATCAAGCTGATCAAACCATCGGCAACTTGACAAGCAGCATTCGCAGTGACTTGGGCCATTCGGGACCACCACCGTCGTATCTGAGCTACTTGCGCGTTCAACCACCCTCTTCGTATGACTCGGACTTGCTTTCCGCAGTTCAGCGTAATGACTTAGCGAGTGTGCAAAGGATACTAGCTAACGAAGTTGACATTGAAGTACGCTCCGAAGACAACAATTTTACTCCACTATGTTGGGCAGTTCAGGCTGGCAACTTGGATTTGGTTCAATACTTGCTAATGGAAGGGTCCCAAGTGGACGCCGTAACTCCGAGTGGATTCACACCATTACTGTTGGCTGCTTTAGGTGGGCATGCGGACGTTGTGCAGCACCTGCTGCTGAAAGGTGCCGACCCTGAGGCATGCATAGCACGAAATGGCTTCACGGCACTACTGGCGGCTGCTTTCAATGGCTACACCGACGTGGTGCGGTATCTAGTGAAGAAGCATGTGAACCTCGAAGCACGCTCTGCTGATGGCTCTACTGCTCTGCACCTTGCAGCTGAAAAGGGTCATGCTGCAGTTGTCCAGCTACTTTTGAGCGGAGGTTCAAACCCGAATGCCACTTCACAGCGCGATGGATCCACTGCACTTCACAAAGCTGCTTTCATGAACAAGCCAGCTGTGGTGTGGTTGCTATTACGTAGCGGTGCTGACCCACAACTCAAAGACTCTAAAGGGCTTACAGCTGTAGATCAAGCCTACTCAGAACATCTAAAACGGATTCTGCTTGCTAGCAAGACGGAACGTGATGCTGGGATTTCTGAGGCGTGGTGGGATCAGTGGCGGATACGACAACCGGCTGGAACTTCCAAGTCCTCGATCAGCAGTGAGATCTGAGCTGTGGCAGTGATCTTCACTGTTGTGATAGAACTTTCATTTCATCTGATTTTCTGGGTCATTTAAAGGAAGATGGCTGTGTGTCCTATTGTTTCGGTTGTTGTTGAGTATTTGAATGAAGTTACGCCTGTGAGAAAATAATTTTGATTATGTCTGCTTGGACTTGATTTTCCGGACACGAAGTGCTTGCGCTCATCTCCTGCGGTAAGCCAACACGCAACGTGTAGCTATGAACACGGCGTTGATTCTCCTTAGCGAAAATGAAGCCAATTCCACAGGATTTCACTTCGAAATTGAATCAATCACTTCCGAATTTGCAAGCCATTTAACAAGTGCCAACGAGACCGATGCCTTTCAGTACGAATGTAAACACCAGTGAGCCAACTGAGGCTGTTCCATTCCATAGCATGTCATCTGAGAGTCTCCACACGCCTTCAACTCGCAGCAGCTTCAACAGCTCACTAATCCCTCAAAGACCACCCAATCCACCGTCTCTCTTTGCAAAATGGTTTTTCGGATTGCCCGGTACCGTTTGTGGGGTAGTCATCGGTGTGGCACTAGGAATCCTGCTCAACTCAGTCGATACACCTAGCGTTGCTATCACGTGGATTGGTACTCTTGGTGACCTGTTCATTCGAGCCATGCAGTGTCTGGTGCCACCGTTGGTTTTCACCGGATTGGTGGTTAGCATGGCCGACATGACGCTCGGCAACCAAGCAGCTAACATAGGGGGAAGACACTGATACTCTACTTGCTCACAACTGCTGTGGCCACCTCAATTGGACTGTGTATGGCGCTTCTCTTTCGTAACGCGTTCGATGCTACACCATTCCCCGCGAACGAGACTGCGGTGGCAGTCTCCATCGAATGTGGTGACCGTCCTGGATATTATTTGTCGTGGTCAACAAACGGAACCGTGCGCTGTGAGTTTTACGGGTCACTGGACTCAAGCGGTGGTTTCAACTACGACGTCATTCATGATAAGCCGACACTCTTCCTGGAGAGAGATTTGAACGGCACATACGAGCGCGCCGACGACACTTATCAGGATTTGACATTGACCGAAGCATTAATGACACAACTTGATGCTCTTGTGCCTCGCAATATCACCCAAGCACTTGCTGAAGGAAACTTGCTCTCCATCATCACCTTCGCAGTATTGTTTGGAATGGTCTTGTCTCGCAATAAACTCAAAACTGCTACGGAAGTAGTGCGCGACCTGAATGTGGCCTTCATCGTACTCATCGGATGGGTCATTAAGTGCACGCCGGTAGCTATCTGTTCGCTGTTGGTAGGAGCAATTGCCAATTCGCAAGACCTCATCACGCTTATCAAAGGCGTGGCAGTTTATTGTGCGTGTGACATCTGCGGTCAAGTCTTGCACGTTTTCGTTTTCTACCCGATCTTGATGCGCTTTTTCGTGAATACCAATCCATACCAATGGATGAGCAAGATGATCCAGGCGCAACTATTTGCCATGGGCTGTGCGTCCTCCGCAGCAACTCTACCAGTAGTAATGGAATGCATCGCTGCAACCAACGTTATCCCACAGGAAATCTACCGCTTCACGCTGTCGCTCGGTGCTACCATCGGAATGGATGGAACAGCAGTTGGTACTCCCATTGCGATTGTTTTCATGGCACAGGTATCTGATGTCGACATTGACCCGGTGAAGTATTTGGTGCTCTGGATGGTGTCTGCCATCAGTGCTGTGGGTGTCGGACCTGTTCCATCCGCGTCTATTGTCATGATCATGACTGTGTGGAGAACTGTTTTTCCTGGTGAAGACCTGCCTCCAGCATTTGCCTTCATTCCAGCCACTGATTGGTTTCTTGATCGTCTTCACACACCTGTAAACGTAACTTGCGACGCAGTAGTTTGCCGCATTGTTACCGAGCAGGTCAGCGGAGCTAAGCAAGACACTACTGATGCTCGCAATCCGACAGCCGACGAAGCAGTTTGATTTGAACCACGATTCTACAAGAGACTTCGAAACAAAGCGATATCCAAATGAGATCTTTAGGTCTCGTACTGCAGCACAGTTGTAAAACACCAGCTAACTCGAAAACATTGAGGAAACAACCGACCGTTTGCTTATTAGTGAGGAGCTTGTACTCCTCGAAAAATACAAAATACATTCACTTCAAGCCCTCAAGCTCTGCCTGGTCAGCATGTAGCGGAGCATCGGTACCTAAAACGAAAAACGACGACGACTCATTATCGGGGGAGCCCGTGCGAACGGCGGCTGCCGTCAACTTCCCCCGTCCGCCATCCCCGAAGGTGGGCTCTTCCCCTTTTCAGATACTGTTCGTCGCTAATTCCTCCTTTGCATTATGCAAAATTTCCACAACGTCTTTGGCCGATGGTCGGCTCATAGGTGCGTACGAGAGGCACTGCTCGACCAACTGCCGTACGCTAGTCGGTGCCTCTAAGAAGTCTCGCCGGTTTTCGTGAGGTACCAACAGCTCCTGACGTCGGACACGGCTTACGAGCTCCACGTCTGACATTGTGTTACCCATTTTCTCGACCAGTGACTGATACGGTGTCACCCGCGTGAAAATCTCACTAACCAGGACACCGAATGCGTAAATATTGTTCTTCCGGGCATCCATCGGGGACGATCGTGTGATTACCTCGGGTGGCAGCCACGCAACCTCACCCATTCCATAGGAGTACATAGTCGTTGTGTTCGGCCCTCCAAATTTAGCGGAGCACGGGACACACTCGAAAATGCTGAGTTTGCAGCTCATGGTCTTGTTGACGAGGACCTTCCGACTTGACAACTGTTTAGCACACAAATTTTGCTCCGTTTCGTGCAAATATGCGAGCGCCAACGCTATGTCACAGCACATCTGCAATTTAGTCGTAACATCCAAATCCACGTCTGTATTCGCGAGCACTGTCTTCAAGTTGCCCTTGTCCATGAACTCTGTCACCACGGCAAAATCTGTGCCAGCCAGCCATGTGACACCAACCAAATTCGTAATGTTCGGATGGGAAATAGTCGCAAACGTTCGCGCCTGGGCCATCAGCGCTTTCGTCACATATGAATCTGTCACTTCGGATTCGACGCGTTTCACTACCACCTTCTCGTTATTGTATTCACCCATCCACAGACGACCGGTACCCAGAGATTTAACAAGCGCCACATCACTCTGAGGCAACCGAAAGTTGCGCAGGAACTCGTCGTTCGAGATGAACGAACCTTTGTCGGCAGTCGCATCGCCCTTGCTCATCAGCGTCGCCGTAGCATCGTTGTTGTGAGAATTTGCGTTAGCAGCTTTGCGTCTGAAGTACATCCGCAAAATGAAAAACGCCAATACCACAGCGATCAAGACCACCACCACGATAATCGCAACGAGAGCTCCTGTAGAAACCCCACTGCTGCTATCATCGCCTGCATTTGCGTCAGAAGATCCGAAACTTCCGGTGGGCTCTGTGTAATCACGCATGCTTGACGAGCTGTCTGATCTGTTAGAACTACACGAAAAAGTCTTTTCGTCCTTTGAAATTGTGCTGCCGATATCCAGATCGCACAACGTCCTATACTGATGTGCCCATGATTGACTCGAAAATCTATCCACATTATTTTCCAAGTTGCTGGACTCACTCGAGTTAAGAGTGACTCTTTCACTAGCGGATGACAAGTCCACAGTACTGCATTCAAATAGATTTGTTCACGTCAGTTATGTGTACAATACGTTTGCGTAGAATCAACATTAACTTACATGGTTACGGTATTGGTGTACTCGCGTTCGTAGAGGAATGCTGGTATTTTGTTGAAGGTTGTGTCATCCAAGTCACTATTCGTGTTCCAAAACAATACAACAACAGTATTAGTGATTGCAATAGTCCTCGGAAAGCATTGAAACTCACATAACAGTCAGAGATGAGAAGTTTTGGGGTAGGTGCAAGTCTGTCATCGTCGACTTGACAAAATGTCTGTATATCCACAACTGCATTAGTACCTCCTAGTCAATCACTATACATCAGCACACGTACATTTCCCTCACACTGTTCGAGATTTCGAAAGTGACGTCACCTGGATTAAACGAGAAATTCTCAAACCGCCTGACCAACACAGCACGAGACCCATGTCAGCTTTATCAACCCCGAATGGACAAAATGTTACCTAGAGCGTCCACTCACAAGCTAGACATGCTGCCAAACTCCTGAAAAGTCATGCCACTCGAGTCCAATGTAGGAATATCGTTGTCGAGGCCATTTGTAAAGGTTCTGAAATGTAATGCACGTCAGTTTCGGCCACTCCATTCTCAGCTCGTTTGGTACGTACATGTTCGCCACATTGGAATAGCTCAGATTCAGTGTCAAATTACTGACGTTCACATTCACCTCGAAGCTGGAGTCCATGACGACATTGTTTCCCCCACCACCCCCATTGCACTCATAGCGAGCATTGTTATTCTGCACTACCAATGTAGCGACGGAAGTATCCTGGCACGTCACACGTATGGAGCTGTCGCCGTCCGCATGTCGGACCCACACGGCGCCGAGCAGTGCCGCCCACAGGAAGCTCCAACCAGCGGGGCGCATTGCGCGTGCTTTGGCTGGCGTTGGAATTAAAATGGAGCGCCAACTGACTCTCGCTGCACAGAGAATGAACCCAAAGCGTTACCCATAGCGAAATCAAGTGAATAAAGCCCCAGCCCTAGGACGCCGAAAATTTGCTCACTTGCACAGTGATGCCTGAATTTTTATAACCTGCTGAATACCATTAAGATATATTGCGATTATGAGCTTAATTGTGTTCATCAAACCTCTATACAAATGTTCACCGTGAAAATGATATCTCTATCAATCCTGTCAATTGTGCAAAACAAACTGTATTTGGAATTGATCGACAAGAACGTGGGGTACTTTGTGATTCAGCTGAGCATGTCTTGAGAGACCATAATTGCGGGGCAGCACAGTGCTCACACCCTCTGCGTCTTAGGCATTGATGCAGGCAAGTTGCCTGGCAACAGCAGTGCCTATTGAGGTCATTCAGGGCGATCACTTTTTGTATCGGATGAAACCATCGCGAAACGAGGCGGCCGTTGAACTTGTATGAGTCGTCGACTGGACCTATGGGGTTGGCTCCGAGTTGCAACGAGGTCCCCAGCGATATCAGCCCTTCCAAAGTAAAGACCCAACGGGTTCAAACGGGAACAGTGACTGCACCCCGTTCATGCTCATGAAGTGAACAGCGAAGACAAAGAGGGCTATGCATCCACATCATTTGCAGATCCCTCTAGCCACTCTGTTTCACAAATTAGCTGAATTAACAAGCTCAAAAATCCACTCTGGTCCAACCCCGTACAAACCGATATTGCAAGGACTTACCCCTTTTCGACACTAAATGGTACTGGAGCTGGCTGGCTGTGGTGCTGACTTCTGAGGTCTCTGGCGTTGTTTGGTGTTGTAGAGCGACAGCGAGCAGGGCTCTGAGGAGCAATGGGACGACATGGCCATTGTGCGGGTGCGTCCAACTATTGCAGACGTCTGCTGTTGATGGCTCAAGTGTTTGCTGGTTGTTGGTCCCTTTGCAGGCGTTCGAAGAGGCCCTCACTGACCAGCGCACACGGAATTCTGTATCTGGCAAGCCAACTGGCAGGTGGGACGTTGACTATCCCGATGGCAGGCTGGAAATGGCTCTGATATCGTATTTTGTTGCATGACAGGAAACACAAGGCAACGTCTCGGACGAACGGCAAGAAAGCGGCGAGAAGTGTCTCTGTTGAGGAAGAAAGCAATTGCGGCGAACCACATGAATATGGGTCTGTAGCAGCAGGAGTAGGGATGCACGGACAGTCGAACGTTGCGGCATACGGAGGGAATGCAGCTGAATCCAATCCGTTCACTTATCAGCAGCAGCAGACATCAAGCGACGTGTACCAGACGGCGTACGCTCAAGCATACGCTCAGCTCCAAGCTCAATTCCAAGCTGCATATCCTGCGCTATCAACTCCGCAAGCGTTTGCTGCATACCCATCACAGTCGCCGCACTATCCACCTCCACCGCCCATTCCATCCATACCGGCACCATTTCCTGGTATGCCAAGTGCTGCGGCTCCATATCCAGCATCGGCACCCAGCGCTGCAGGGTTAGACGATGGCCTAGCGAATGTGCTCATGGCATGGTATCAGTCAGGATACTACACCGGCCGCTTCCAGGCAATGCAAGAGATGAAAATGCGTAGTCATCGGTAGAGGTAATAAAGTTACCGTTGTACGGTAGTAGTTGCTAAGGCCTTGTTGCAGTCGTTCGACAGCAACGAACGGAGCAAGCTCTCAGAACCACCACACTGATTCAATTTGTATTGCTAGCCACTGAATAGCTCATTACTACAAATGCGTCTCTGCTGCATCGCTCTCCACTTGCAGTCGCAGCAGCTCCAATGCTCATTGGCGCTTTTTGATCGAGGCGTGCTTGGCTGTCTTGGAGCTTTCTTGCAGGAACTTGACCAGCCAATAGAACTGCACAAAATCACATCAGTTAGCAGGAACAGCGCAAAAGCGACCAGATTGACGCTACGTGCCAGTGCAAGTACGTGGAGCCCCACGAGGCCACCCACGAACGCGTTCATGCCAAAGCCCAGCTCTGAGCCGAGCAACATGATGCCGTCTCCTGTCCCCATCTTTGTTCTGGAATTGAAATAATAGTATATATATTATACTGTACACAGGATCCGGTTTTTAGTCCTCACTCTATTTTTGTACACATTTTGCACACCATACAATCTTCTAGTGAACGGCAACTTCAACGAGAACGACCGTCATTCTGCGAGATGCCACGTGGAGAAGACTGTGAAGTGGAGCCGACAGGTGCGTTGCTAGCTCCCTGTCGTATATGACTGCACTTGTGACTCTTGCACACACGCTGGAAGGCTCCTACGTCGCTAGAAGCACGAAATTTCGCGCCGAAACGAATGAAATTGTGGGCAACGTGACGAAATACTGCGAAAAGCTGGAGACCGACTCCGTAGTGCGTCACCATAGAATAAAGAAATCAAAGCAACTGCATTCGGTACGAGATAACACACTCGCCAACACAATACAAACTTCTGGAGGTGATATGGAAGCAAAAGAGGGTGAGGAAGCCCAAGAAAGTGGAAAAAGCGACGTGGACCTCCAGTGTAAGGAGCAGAGTAGTAACAACCTTGAGAGTGCTGCCAGAACTCGAACAGGGCAATCCTCGAGCGAGAATGATAAGGTATTTGAGCACTACAAAGACCTGAACTGCTACTGGATGACGTTGAAGTTACTTGATGTCCCTCTCGTTATGCCCACGGCTGGATACACTACCATTGAGCAAAGAGGGGGACAACTGCTTCGGCAAACCATCGAGATACTGCCAGTACCAGAAGACGATACGCTCGGTTCGAACACAGATGAACTGGATTTGTGGTCTTACGGGGAATCTTGCAGCGATGCATTTGAGAAAAAGTCTGATGACGATCCGGATCGAGATATTAAGGTTCACGATCTGTTGGGTGTATCTCGACCGCGACGGATGGAGTGTAGCTGGAGCGAGAAACTCAAATCTGGCGAAGAATTTCTGTACTCTGAGTCGTGCAGGCTTCTTTTAAAAATGGCGAGAATAAGTGCTCAGGCGCTCCTACTCGTACAAAACTCTGTCGTGCCAAACGTGTTTGAGGACGATTGGGGACGGCTACACGTTGATGCTGGTCTGTCTCACGCTTTGCTTGGTGGGGAACTCCAACAAATGTTGCTTCCCTTCGAGTTGGTACGAGGAGACGATGCGAAAGTAGCTAATGCTCCGTCTAAGGTTATATCCCTTGCAAAAAGCCATTTGCGTAGACTTCATCGTTCCGATGTTTCGTTGACAAAGGCATCAATGAATATACCGTGTGTGTGGAACCTCACAGTAGCGGCGGATGCCCTTGCAGATTTAGCTGCAGAGAAGCTGAAGTCTATGGAAATGCACCCGAAATCGCCCGTTTGTCCCAGTTCCATATATTTAAAAATGCAGCTCGACAGCACGATACCACTGACAGCAGACAAAGTCCAATCACCGGTATCGCCATCATCTAGCGCAAATCTCCATCGCGATGGCAATGGAATCATCCTGCAAATCGATCAACCGTTATCAACTTCTACAAAACTGAAGATGATTACCGAAGACTATTTTCTGAGCACCGATTACTTCTTGAGCGACAAGTTTCTGCAGTGCAAATGGAATGATTCTGCAAATGAAAGCAATGCTAAGGATATTGCTTTGGAAAAGGATATCAGCGATGATGGATACAAAGGGCCTTTGAAATTTGACCATCTGCTGGAGCAGTTTGCTCGACCAGCGTTGTGGGACTTGGTGCGAAAAAAATTGGTGCAGGTGGATGGGACTACTTTGCAGCAAGCGTTTAATCGCATGGGTTTGGAGACACTGGAAGCGATAATTTATCAGCAATACCGAGTAGTAAAGAAAATGAGTCTGAACCCTTCAGCATTCTCAAGTGTTGAGATAGCCGAGACGTGTGTCAGCCTTCGTCAAGCTACTTGGTTACACACCTTGCGGTAAGGGGGATATCCTAGCGTTGAAGGTACAAAGGATACTAACTTGTTGGAGTTTCTGGGTCAGTATCGTGTCGATTGGTCAAATGACTGTGGCTCGAAACAGCGAGTTGATGTCAGGGATTTTAGCACAAATACTTCCGAGTGCCAAGTACAAACTCGTGCTAGGTCCTTCGAACTGGAAAGACCTTCATGCACTACTGAAAATGCTCGGTGGAAATATGGTACATTCAGAATCAATGACTCAGACTGTTGATACTTCGACCAGAACTCTTGGGGAGGATTTCACGTTTCGGTCACCACACAAGAAGCAACGAGTTTTACCGACAGGAAGACAGAATGTACCTGTTCGGATCTTGTGCTCGATTGGGTTTCTGGAGCAGGTATGACGCCCATTTGATACTGGTGAGATTTCGTTTCTCGAATGATAATATGAGTGCTTGTAGGATGAACTTTTAGATGAGCTGTGCACGGAACAGCTAATATTTGCCATTGAGCGAAATCTCCCACCTCCAATTGACGTTTTAGTGGATGAAAGAAACTGCATTTGCGTGGTTTCTCAATCCACATTTCAAGGTAGGTGCAAAACTTTTGTAAGGAGGGAAATGAGAGCAACTGTTCTGAATTCTCCGTGTGCAAATAGTCGAAGAAACTATGCGGGATTTTATTTTCAGGCTAGCTCGCTTGCAGGTTCAGCTAACAAAATGCTGGCTTGTTATTGGTACGACGTATTTCATTAGTTGGTGTTGTCACTGACTAAGGATTCTCTCAACATATCAGCCATGGGTGAGGCGCCTACTTCTCCCGATACGGAAGACATGATGAATTCATTCTTTGCAGCACTGACACAATTTCGGATTGAAATTCATGTGCTTACTAGGTAAAGTTACCTCCATGTCGCTCATCACTATAATCAGCTGATTCTCGATTCATACATTGACAGCTTCTCGTGTGAAGAAACCGGTCGTTTTATTCGTGCGATCGTAGATGAATGCTCCGAAGTGGCCTTAAATGACCACCGCATACTACCCCGCTTGTGGTTCGAGCGGCCTTTCTTGCTAGAAGAAGAATCTCAATTCGAACGTTTTCTCGTTTCGACAAGAATCGTGAGCCACTTCACAGCACAGTCGCTGCTGCATAAGATTTGCATGGAAGATCTGTTCTCCAAAAGGTAAGTGGCTTGTTAGCGGAATGGATATAACATCAACCTAACTTGCCTCGAGCTTGAACGAGTTAAAGCTCCTGGTTCAGAATGTGGTGACGGATGAGCAACTGGAGGTGCTTTGGAGGTATGTCCGTGTATTTTCTGCAGGATACAGTTCTATGCTCATTTTTCCACCCAAGAATTGTGCAGCAGGACCATGGGCTCACTGGACCAATGCAGTAAGGAGATAACTCCTCGGTTACCGCCATAATGTGATAATGGCATGTAGAAGTCTCGTATTTGAACTTCAAACACTTCACGTCTTCGTTTATGCGATGTGCAGCTGAATCCAGCACAACTTGTGGCAATGATTGAGTTGTAGCTATTTGATCATCAATTCTTAGTACGATCAGCGAAAGTGACGACTGGCGAATTGTATTTGACAAGCACTTCACAATCTGCAGTCTTCACAACCAGCAATAGCCAATTAAATTATGTCGATGCCCGGAAGACTTGTTGTCAGAATGCTGCTTGGGGTCGTCGCTCTCGTTGTGGCAACACTGCATGCAGATACAAACGTGACGATTCTCAACACTATCGAGACAGTGGTGACTATCCAAGATCACGAAGTGCAAGCTATATCCTCCTCTAACACTACGAGCTGGCCATTGTCAGACCCTGGACATTTAACAGTCGGGTGTTCTGGTGGTGGTTTGGTCACCATTTCAAACTCATCCGACGGATACGTCCAACATTTGTAAGTGCATGACATCATGTTTCTCAGAGGATAATTTGTTGTGCTGCAAATTTGTACAGGCAACTTCAGTATGGCCAGGCACAGGGGCTGTATAATGCTGCGAACGCCACTGCCCGTTCTCCTCGAATTGACTTGAAGATTGAGGATAACGGTCTGAGTGGGTTGACAAATCTGTCGAAATTGTAAGTTATATGCTCTGTAGTGCACCAATGTTGCTTACCTGCGATTCCACTCGGTGCAGGACCTTGCTTGGGATAAACTTCAGTTCTCCGAACGTGACTCTAACATTGCCAGGCACGATCACATTCATGTAAGGATTATCCGAAATAGGAAGAAATGCGCACTAACCAAGCGAATGGATATGATTGTTGGAAACCGCATCATCTTTTGACACAACGAGTGAAGTTGAAGTCAGCTTCTGGAACAAGCCTGCAGAGTGATGGTAGAAAGGCAGCAGTAGTGAGTCCGCACTCAGTCCAAAAGTTTCATTAAACCCAACAAGTTGTTTGTGAGTGAGTTACTCCTGTGCGCTCCGTTAGGGTTACAAGCCCAAATACACGCTAGACACCGCGCTACACACTGGTCAACTACACTACAACGACAGGATGTCATCCACATCTGACTCAGATGACGATCGCCGCAAGTCCAGAAAAGACAAGTCGTTCAGGATCAACTCTTCCGGCAATCCCGTGAGCTGGGATGGCGAGAACTGGGCGTTCTACAAGAAGAGTATGAAGATCGTGTTCCAGAAGAGCTTGCTCGAAGACATTGCAGAAGGCACGACCAGGAAGGACGAGAACTGGAGTCAAGATCAGAAGGATGAGTTTACCAAGAAGCAAGCGAAGATCCAGATGTTGATCATGGGTTCGCTGACGACGAGACTTGCCCAGCAGTTGGTGGATCAGGAGTCCGGAACCGACATGTGGGGCGAGCTCTGCAAAATCTACGACGGCAAGAGTAATGCTGCCACCAAGGCGCAGAAAGTGTATCGCTTACAAGGTGAGCTACACAAGACTCATCTGCGAGCCAACGGGGACGTACGTGGACACTTGTACACGATGTTCAGGATCAAGAACGAGCTCAAGGAGCTTGGTTCGCCGTTGAGCGATCTCCAGATGGTGGATTTGTTGTTACGCAGCCTGCCGCAGCAGGTGTGCTACAATGAGCTTCGTAGGAAAGTGATATTTAGCTCCGACATGAGCAAATATACGCCAGATCTTGTGCGAGAATTGATTCTCACGGCTGAGGTGCGCAACAAGGACTGGGAGAAGAACGCCTTTGGCAGTAACCAAGGCAAGAAGAAGCAAGGAAACGCTTTAAGTGGCCCGAAGGGCAAGGCTTCTGGTGATGGATTTAAGAAGAAGGCTTCTGGTGATGGATCTAAGAAGAAGTCGAAGGGCGACATCACGTGTTTCAATTGTGGCGCCAAGGGGCATTACAAGAGCGATTGTCCTGACTTGGAGGAGAAACCAAGTGCAGAGAAGAAGGCAAGCGCCAAGATGGCACGCTCGGGTGAGAAACCCGTGAAGAAGACCCCATCGGAGCAGACCGATGACGATGACAGCTGCGTACACAAGCGTGATGTAGTTGTGGGAGAAGTCGTCAAGAGAGTCGCAAAGGATTACGACGCAAGTCGTTGGTATTTCGACAGTGGAACCAACGCACATATTGTGGCGGCGAAAGAATATTTTACGGTTCTTAACAGCATTGAGGACAGTGACTGGAACCCAAATATTTCTGGATTCGCAGACGGAGTTGATGCCAAGGCAGAGGGCTTTGGGACAATTTTACTCGCTACGATGATTGATGAAGAGATGGTTTTCGTGTTCCTCGAAGACGTGCTCTACGTACCCAAAGCTGGATGTAACCTCTTCTCACCTGGACAAGCACTGGAGCAAGGCTTCAAGATGTCGTGGGAGCAGGAAACAATGATGTTTGGGATGACGAAGGATGGCACAGAGGTGCTTCGTGCAGGACACAACCATCGACTATGGACCTTTAACGTGCACAACATTGGTGGCGTTAAAGTTGACGAGAAGTCCACTGCTGTGAAGAAGCAGGTAGTGGCAAATTTTGCAGTGACAGACGGTGTTGAAGACATCGATGTCTGGCACGCGCGCTTGGGGCACACTTGCCCAGAATATATTCGCATGATGGTCGATCGTGGAATGGCCAAAGGCATCATGCTTAAGAGGCGTGGCAAAATGGATTGCGCTGACTGCCATTTCGGCAAGCAGAGACGCAAGACATTTAGGAAAAAGCTCGAACGCAATATTGCAAAGGTAAATGACGTGATTTTCGCCGATTTATTGATTCCTGGACGACACAATGGCACTCAGTACAGTGCGGTATTGGTCGTAATGGACGGATTTTCGCGTTTCGTGACCACCTATTTGCTGAAGTCTAAGAATGAAGAAGAAGTGAACGGGTACATGATGCAGTACATTGCGTGGGCAGAACGGCAACACGGACGAAGAGTTGACAAGGTTATTACTCGTCGGTGGTGTGCTGAAGAAGAGTCTAGTGAAGAGAAAGACAAAGGTAACGGACCGGTGAAGCAAGTGCTTACGGACAAAGGTGCAGAGTTCTGCAACCATACCATTGAGCGTTGGTATGCCAAGAAGGGTATTGTCCACACCAAAGTTGGTCCAAAGTCTTCTCAATTGAATCTGGTGGAACGTACACATCAGACTTTGATTGGCATGGTAAAGACAATGATGCACGACTCGGGGCTACCGAGGTCGTTTTGGATGCATGCATTGCAAACTGCTGTTTACATAAAGAATAGAGTATTCTGCAAGGGCGCTGGGCGTACTCCGTACGAGATGATGTACGGTTGTAAGCCGGACATTCATCACATTCGTACTTTTGGGTCATTGGTGTATTGCCACACGCCGGTGACTAAACGCAAGAAGCTAGATGTGAACTGCAAAGTTGGTTTTCTCATCGGTTATCAGGAAGACATTGTTGGTTGTCAGGTATATTTTCCTACCGAACACCAAAAGGGTTTCGTGGCTGATGTGAAGGTGAACGAGTCTATCAAGTATAAAAATCGCTATGGCAGTGATTTCAAGACAAAAGTGAATAAATGGCTGCAGACTTTCGATGAATTTATTCGGGATGGAGATCTCGATGATGACGGAAGTGACAGCGAGGCATCTCAACGTGCTGAATGTGATGCTGATTCGGTGCGTGACGATAGCAATGTCGAAATGCAAAGTGTTGCTGCAAGTGCAGATGATCTCGACGAAGCCGAACAAGTGCTGTGGAATAATATGGTGCGAAATAGCGTACTTCCCAATGTTGACGGGAGCAACCAGAACAGCGACTTGGCGGAAAAAGATCAGCAATTGTGGGAGGATATCCTACGGAACAGTTCTTTGCCCGATTATGATAATGCGTGTGAAACGCAGGAGAGCGGGATTGCAGAGGCGTATGAAGCCCAGGAGGGCGAGGATGTAGGAAGTGCTGCCGATGACGCAGCTAGCATTGACGCCCAAGCTGAGAGCGAAGTTTCGGATGATATAGAGAGTGACATTGATGACATTGATGAACATGAAGATGAAACTAGTGATTTGCAGTATGAACCGGCAGGAACATCTAGTCATGTGTCAGATTTGGCTCCTGTTCCTGAAGAAGAAACTGAAAGTGATCTAGAAGATGACAATGAATACGATTATTTGTTCGACCCAAGTGATGTTCGCGAAGCAGGATCAAGTTCTGGTGCAAGTGGTGACGGGAGTGAACCGCCAGCGCACGCAGAAAATGGAGTACTAGCAATTCCATCAGAGATGCTACTGATAGGAAAGGTACATCCAAGAGACGAAGAGGTTCGTCGTACACGTGATAAGAAGCGTACAAAGGTGGGTGCCAAGCTTGCAGCGGCAGCAAGGCGTCCAGGACTTCGAGAAGTTCCGAAAAACTATAAGTCTGAACGATTTGAGGACTACGATGTGTACTCAGCGTTCAAGGCCCTGCACGCAGATCGCCGTGGAAATGGCGGATTACGTGCGAGTGACATCAAAATTCCTAAGAACTACAGACAAGCGATGCGTTCCAAGCAAGCCAAGTTTTGGCGTGAAGCGATGGACGCGGAGATGGCTGCTTTGAAAGACAAAGGAGTACTACGGCAAATTCCTCGTTCGGAGTTGCCAAGCGGACAGCAGACCATCAAGACCATGTGGGTTTTTGATGTGAAGACTGATCATCTAGGATATATTGTGAGATATCGACCGCGAGTGGTTGCACGTGGTGACAAGCAGCGGTTTGGTATTGACTTCATGGAGACGTTTTCTCCAGTGGCACGCATGGCAACGTTTAGGACGTTTGTTGCAGTGTGCATTATTTTGAACCTGATGATCTACCAAGGAGATATCAACACGGCATACCTCAACGCCGCATTAGGCATAAAACAGTATTTGGAGGAGGTTGAAGGTTACCCGTGTGATGATAATGGTATGATATACATCATTGAGAAGGCTTTGTACGGACTGCGTCAGTCCGGCAGAGAATGGCACAGCGAAGTAAATCGTTGGTTCGTTGAATATGGTTTCAAACAGTGTGAGACCGAGCCGTGCCTCTATTTCTATGATCGAGACGGTGAATTCGCTATCGTACTTTTGTACGTTGATGATATTTTGTGTGCGACGAATAATGTCGAATTTAAAGAGAGGATGTTTGAGCAGTTGGATAAGGACTATGGTCTGAAGGATCAAGGTCTGCTCAACACATATCTCGGCGTGCAGGTAGAACAAAATCTGGACTCAATAAAAATTCATCAGACGAAGTACTGCGAAGAAATTCTCGAGCGTTTCAGCTTTCAGGACGCTCACCCAAGTAGGATTCCTATGGAGACAAACATGCGTTTGACAGTGAAAGACACTGATGTGGGTGGTCGTAAGGAAGAACCTGCGAACGGAAAGAAGTTCCCGTATCGTGAGTTGGTCGGTTCGCTAATGTACCTGACGACTTGTACCAGACCAGATCTGTCGTTTTCCGTTGGACAGCTTAGTAGATACGTGCAAAATCCTACACAGCAGCACATTGGTGCCGCCAAGAGAGTGCTAAGGTACCTAGTTGGCACCAAAACACAGGGAATAGTGTACACCCGAAACACTCCAACAGAGCAGAAGCCTGAGTTGATCATTGATGGCTATTGCGACTCCGATTGGGGCAACGATCCTGACACGCGCAAGAGCATCACAGGTTTTGTTCACTGCATGGCTGGTGGAGCGGTTTCATGGGCATCAAGACGCCAGACTATTGTGGCGCAATCGACCGCAGAGGCGGAGTATGTTGCGGTATGCGAGGCATGCATGGAGGGCCAAGGTCTACGCAACATGCTGATCCAAGTTTTTTCCAGACTTGAAGACTGATTGTCGAATGGGTATTGATAATCAGGCAGCCTTCGTAATGGCGACTAACCCAACCTACAGTCGCAGGACGCGACACATTGAGCTACGCTGGCACTATGTGCGTGACCAAGTGGCAAAGAAGACCGTGGAGTTGTGGAAGGTCAAGACTGACGTGAATCCGTCCGACCTCATGACAAAGCCACTGGCCGGCGAAAGGCTCGAAACATTGAGTGCTATGATCGGTTTGTCTAAGCAGCATCTTCCTCAGTGACGCGTTTCACTTCGGAGGAGGGCGTGTTGGAAACCGCATCATCTTTTGACACAACGAGTGAAGTTGAAGTCAGCTTCTGGAACAAGCCTGCAGAGTGATGGTAGAAAGGCAGCAGTAGTGAGTCCGCACTCAGTCCAAAAGTTTCATTAAACCCAACAAGTTGTTTGTGAGTGAGTTACTCCTGTGCGCTCCGTTAATGATATCGGCACAGAGATATCTCTGCATCTACTGTGGAAGATCTTTCATTCACTGCGGCAGACATCTCATCACTTCAAGAAATGTACGTGACGAACTTATACATGGTGTACTGCTGATACCCGCTAACTGACAATTTCCTAGTGTGTTGTCGAACAATGCATTCTCAACGTTGCCGAAGTTTTTCTATGAACGGGAATATCCGCAAGAGAAAGTCAACATGTAAGTCACCGTGATTCGACCGATTTTAATTTGATCACCCCCTGTTTGTAAGGCTAACTAAAAATCTGGTGTAGATCACTGCAGTGGACGGTATCAAACTCAATGGAGTTACCAGAAGAGTATTTTGCGAATCTGAAAGCGAACATCGGCAAATTCACTGGATGGAATCATTACTTAGCACTGCGTGATTCGTGTTCCAATATCACCAACAATTACACCACACTGTAACGGGGTTACATGAAAGGGGTACCCCAGAAAGGGTACCGCCTTTAGAAGTAGATATACTTCTGTGAGTATTTGTTTTAATACTCTGATGGAGTTGTGTGAGCCACACTGTGGTGTGGGCCACACTACTGCCACGTAGGTTCGGTGGCTGAGGGCCAACCAATAGTTTTAAACCTACCTTTTATATGCATAATTAGCTTAAAGTATAGTTAATTAGGAGTTTGTATTACAGGCCAAATGAACCTAATTAACTATAAATAAATCAGTCTAAAACTTACGCTAAACTGGCTATTAAGTCCCCTAAGACCAGGGACTAGTGAACTGCCGTTCACTTAGAGTTTGTATACTCTTGATAGCACGCTTCCTCTAAGCAAGGTGCTCGTGTGACCCCGTCACACTTGGTAGCACTTGTAGTCAATCCACGCCTACGCGGGTAGATTGACTACCTGAATCCTCTGTGGCTCCTACAAGGTAAGCCAGGATGGATAGAGGGGAGTTCCCTCATTTGACCGACTCTCAGTTTGAGTCGGTCCGGAAGATGGTGGGCATCTTTGGAGGAGATGCCCTCCGAAGCTTGGCGGCTGCTACGCCGGCCGAGCAGGTTGAACGCATTGAGGCGTTCGACACGTACGAGAGAGAGCTAATCGCCCACGTACAGGGGCTGCAGACCCCCGTGGCTGAGATGAAGCCAGCCCAACCTAAGCCGTTGAGGCTTAAGGTTAATCCTTATGAGGGAAAGGAGGGTGAGAACCTCCACTTCTGGGTCAGAGAGGTAGAGCTCGCGATGGACGCGGCTCTGATCTCGACCGAGCGACTTCGGGTCGCTTTCGCCCTATCCAACCTAGGAGGTCGGGCGAAGACCTGGGCGTACACGCGCGAAGCGACAACGCCGGGTTGTTTCACAACCTGGGCTCAGCTGTGCCAACAGCTGAGAGCCGCCTTCCTTCCGGCGAACTATGAGTATCGCCAGCGCTCGCGCTTCCTTGCCTGTAAACAAGGGAAGCGTGAGCTGCATGAGTACATCCAAGAGATGCGAGTGCTCGCTGCATCTCTGGTGGGGAACCCCCTACCTGAACACATCAAAGTGACAGTGTTCATGGATGGCCTGAAGGTGGGCCCATCCCGCACACAGTTGTTCCGCGTGCATGCGAACACTATGGAGGAGGCGATACAGATCGCCCTCCAAGAGGAGTACAGCCACCGACAGGCTCGTACTCCTACGTCGGTGTGGCAAGGCCACAATGCGTCATCAGGCGCAGTGCAAGAGGCTCCAGCAGCTGGAGCCAACACCGGGCCGGTACCCATGGAACTGGGTACGGCCGTACAGAGCTCCATCCGTTGCTACGGATGTGGGAAGCTCGGGCACATGCAACGTGCCTGCCCTGCGGGAGGGCAAAGGAAGTTCCCTTCCAAACCTAGGGGCTCGAGGGGCCCGTGGCAGAAGCCGCGACCCAAGAGCCAGGGGAACTGGGGTCACCAGTAGGGGCGGGGCGCCCTACTGGGGAAGATCTAAGTCCCCATGGTAGGAGTGCGGACGGCGCACGCCATGGAGGCTTAGCCCCTGAGAGCCTGGGTGCTCTCGAGACGAGAAAGAGCAGCGGCGGACTGCTCGTGGTACACGCAAGTGTACGGGGATATGGAGATCCCTTTAGAGTCCTGATTGACTCTGGGGCGTCGACGAACTTTGCTCGACGCCAGACGGTCGCGCGGAATGGCGACAAGTATGCCGATGCTTTGAGAGAAAGCAAAGGCAGGGGCCAGGTCTCGGTGAGACTGGCCGATGGTACAGTGGTTAACGTACCTGGGGTCCGTATGGACCTGGCTGTAAAGTTTGAAGACTTTGACAGCACGGAGTCGTTTCTTGTCCTAGACATGGACAAGTACGACTTGATCCTGGGCATGCCGTGGCTCGAAAAGCACGAGCCCTGGATCGATTGGCGCGGCAAAGCCATTGGGGCTAGCCGGCCTGCAGTCTCCGACAGAGCTTTGGTGAGTAATGTTCCCACCTCTGTCCGGGACTGGGGCGCCAGAGATGGTCGCCAAGGCGCTTATGCGCCCGAAGAAGTACTGGGAGTCACTGACTCCAGTGAAGATGTTGCGATGAGCCTCGCAACCGGTCGTGAGACCAAGGCTCATCGCCAAGCGTGTGGGATTGCCGCGACGGCAAGTCCCAACGCTGAGAGTCGTCGCGCCGTATGGGCTTCGACTGTGGCAGTGCCGGACGGCACTGACCAGGCGGGTAACATAGGTCCGCAAGCAGCAGAGGCTGCTGGGGAGGGCGCCGGGAGCGCCTCCGGTGTGGGTAACATAGTTCCACACAAGGTCGAGGAGACCGAGAAGATTGAGAGCGCAGCGTGCGTCTCTAGCGTGGGTAACAGAGTTCCACGCGGGGTCAAGAAGACCAGTACGAGTGCGGAGGTGTCGGTGAACACCTCCCGTGTGGATAACCAAGTACCACACTCGGAGTCTGAGACTCCACCGGCACGGCCGGTCGAAGAACAATGCCATGTCTTCGACGGCGTGTCCGGTCGTCAAGTGAAGGCAGGTGCCGTCCATCTGGAGGCACTGCCAGAGGTGTCAGCACTGCTGAACCTCGAGGAATTGTCCATGAAGGACTTCCTGGCCGAGTTGAAGGCCGGAGAGATTGCGGAGATGGTGCTCCTGAAGCCGGAGACCTCTCCTGAAGATTTGTATTCTTCCTCCGTAATGGACGAGGACGTCCTGGAGGGGTTCACGAAGCAGCGCGCAACGCGCTTGGGTTCTGAGATTCTCAAGAACCCGGAGGATCCAGTGTATCCTCTCGTGAAGGAATACTCGGATGTGGTGTCGAAACACCCACCATCCCAACTCCCGCCGGATCGGGGAGTTCGGCACGAGATTGACCTCGTGCCTGGCACAAAGTATTGTGTCACGAGGCAGTGGCCTCTACCTCGCGAGCAGTGCGAGGTCATCGATGCCTTCTTCGCCGAGAAGGCGAAGTCGGGCATGGTGCGGGAGTCGAAGTCCCCGCACTCGACGCCGACCTTCTGCGTTCGTAAACCGAACGGGAAGTGGCGTCTGGTTCACGCTTACAACAAGCTGAACAATGCGACGGTACCGGCACAGACGCCGATCCCTCGCAAGGATGTGTTGCTAAACAACATGTCGGGCTGTACGCTGTACAGTGCCCTGGATCTGGTGGACGGATACTACCAGATCCTGATGCGGGAGAGTGACATTCCTCTCACCGCAGTGAGCACCCCGAGCGGGATGCTCTGGGAGTGGCTAGTGATGCCACAGGGGCTATCGAATGCCCCAGCGACGTTCAATCGCTTGGTCACACAATTGTTTAGACCATTGCGTACGTTCGCTCAGACGTACTTTGACGATATATTCGTCCATAGCCGTGCCGAAGGTGGCCAGACGGCTATGGAGGTGCATTTGAAGCACCTCCGTCGAGTGTTTGAGGTCATGAGAGCTAACAAGCTCTATGCCAACATCGACAAGTGCGTCTTTGCAGCTGAGGAGATAAAGGTCCTTGGCTGCTTTGTCAGCAGGGTCGGCGTACGCGCCGATCCAGGGAAGGTCAAGGCCATAGCAGCTTGGCCGACCCCGAGGTCGCAGAAGGACCTCCGGAAGTGGTTGGGCTTAGCCAACTATCTTCATAAGTACAGCGCAGGGTACGCTGAACTTGCTCGACCCTTGTCGGATCTCTTAAAGAAAGATGCCGACTGGGTCTGGGAGCGACAGCACCAAGATGCTTTTGATAGCATCAAGGCGAGCTTACAGCAAGCGCCAGTCCTGGCCTTGCCGGACGAGAACAAGTCATTTAGCGTCGTCTGTGACGCTTCTGACTATGCAATAGGCTGTGCGCTATTGCAGGAGGACGATGAAGGACACGAACGTGTCATCTCCTTCCAGTCCAGGCAGCTGAAGGCTGCCGAACGGAATTATCCCGTTCATGACAAGGAGCTACTTGCAATGAAGTACGCTCTTGTCAAATTTAGAGTTCATCTCTTGGGCACGAGGCCCTTTGTGATCTATACGGATCACGCGTCCTTGCGGACTGCCACCAACCCGCCGCATCTGTCGCAGCGGATGGCGAGGTGGCTGTCATTCTTCGCGGAATACAACTTCCGCGTTGAATACAAGCCGGGCAAGCTGAATGTGCTTGCCGATGCATTGTCGCGTCGACCTGACTATGAGCTAGCTCATGTCAGTCGGGTCACGACAGATCTATACGATCGGATACGCTTGGCGTATCAGGAGGACGAGAACTACACACCACTGGTGCAGTTCTTGTCCGATGGCAAGGACGCCAAAGTCGACAGGCTTTCGCCTCGACAGCGGGCGCAGCTCCATCGTTATGAGCTGGCCGAGGGGTTACTCCATTACAGAGTAGACCCCAGAGATCCTCCTCGGGTTGTCGTTCCAAACGACGAGGATCTGAAGTATGACATACTTCTGGAGGCGCATGATGCGCCGATAAGTGGCCATCTTGGCCGGGAGAAGACCTACCAAATGGTCTCTCAGACATTTTGGTGGCCCCGCATGTATAAGTGGGTGGCACACTATGTCAGGACATGTGAAACATGTCAGAGGGTGAAGCCTTCGGGCCACGCCTCGGCTCCACTGCAGAGCCTACCAGTACCAGCGGACTGCTGGAAGTCGATGAGTCTCGACTTCGTCTTCGGCCTACCGGCCGATGACAGGGGCAACACCGGCATATTGGTGTTTGTCTGCCGTTTGAGCAAGATGGTGCATCTTGCTCCGGTACGTGACACGGTCACCGGGAAACAGGCTGCACAGCTGTTCCTAGATAGCGTGTTTCGCTATCATGGTCTACCAGAGACCATAGTCTCGGACAGAGACCCGCGTTTCACGGGTGCGTTCTGGGACACCCTGTTCCAATTGCTGGGAACTAAGTTGACGATGTCAACTGCGGACCATCCGCAGACGGATGGTCAGACGGAGCGCGTCAACCGCGTGCTCGAAGATACTCTGCGCAGTATCTGTGCGGAAGCACCTCGGTCCTGGTCGGACCAGCTTCCTATGGTTGAGTTTGCACTCAACAATGCGGTACACGCATCAACGGGGTTTACCCCGTTCTACTTGAATGGGTTACGACACCCCCAGGTGCCGCTAACCTTGCGGGGAGGCACTGTGGCCTCCATCGTAAGTGGGGGAGAGGCTCGGAAAGCCTTTTCCTCCCAGGTCTCGGAAATCGAGCCAGAGTCTCTAAGGAGACAGTTGTCATCATTTATAGATGACAGGCTGACGCTAATCAGCCGGGTTAGAGATGCAATGGCATCGGCCCAAGACAAACAGAAAGAGTACTCAGATAAGAACGGAAGAGGAAATTTAACTGTTTTTAAAAACGGTGAATTAGTACTTTTAGATACTAAAAATTTACCTATAAACTTGGTTAGCTCCGTAGGGAGCAACAAGTTGAAGCACCGCTTCATTGGACCCTTTGCGGTCCTAGCCAGACATGGCGCGGCGTATACCATTGACCTCCCAAAGTCAATGGCGACGCACCCGACGTTCTACGTGGGGCGTCTTAAGCGGTATCACGATCCGCTGGGTCTTCCTTCTCGGACGGAGGAAGACCAAGGTGAGAACTCACCTCCTCGAAACGAGGCTGAGCTCTCTGGACAACCGGAGCTGCCGGTGTCGAAGCCTGCGAATGAAAGGCAGGCTGGTACCCACGAGAGTCATACGACGGGTATGACGGTACCGAGTGGGAAGAACTTGGGTAAGAACTATACCCATAAGCCGAGTGGTACGAGTACCCCTGCGGCTCATAAGAGGGCATACGACCATGCACCTCATGGCTTAGAACGTCTAAGCCTCGACGGAGCTCCTTCACGGCAGCAGCCGGAGCTCGGCGGTCAACACGCCCATGGAGCTCATGAGTCTCACGACCAAGAGCGTCCAAGTCTTGACGAAGGACCTCAAGGGTCCCCGGCTTGCCAGCCTGAGCGGCAGCCTGACCACCAGGTCCAAGCCCAAGGGCTATCTCGATCGCGTAAACACGATCTCGAAGCTGACGGACCTCGTCACTTAATAGGGACCCCACAGAGTCCCGACCCGAAGTTGAGGGTCCAGAAGGATAAGGCTGAGAAGGAGCCTCGTACTCATACGCGTGCGAGAGCTCCTCCTGCCCTCCTTGACCGGAACGGCGAGCTCCACTACCATGTGGAGCGGGTCGTCCAGGAGCGGCGGCGCTCTGGGAAGCGCCAGCTGCTTGTGAAGTGGCGGGGTTACCCCTCGTCACAGAACTCGTGGGAGCCGGAAGACCGGCTCCGGGTTGACTGCCCGAAGGCTGTTGAGATTTGGGATCAACAGCCGGGGCGTAAGTAGTCCGCGGCTTTTTAGCCGCCTTACGGTGTACGGTCCCTGGGTTGACGGAACCGTACCCGCGCTCATCTTGAGCGCTGGACTTAGACTGCTGTCTAAGTCCCTCCATGACGGAGTGGAGTTGCCGCTTAGCGACTAAGTGGGCAAACTCAATACGGAGATCGCGCTGGTCCAAGACATAGGACAGCAGGCGATCTTCCCGGAGTTCTTTCAACTCCTGAACTGAGAAGTTCTTTAGAGAAACCCATCTCCAGAACAGGTCTTCTGCCTGGGTCTGGGTTGCGGTGTTCTCGGGCTGTACCCAAGGGTACCCCCACACGGGGAATAGCCCACCGCGGTCTTCGGGTTTCTTCCGAAGACTGGTGAATTCCTTGAGAGGAATTCGGTGTGGTGCAAGCAGTACACACCTAGCGGCCTCGATGTCATTGACAAAGAGTGGTTCGTCCTGAACCAAGGCACGCTCATAGGCGCCACGCGAAGTGCGCCCATGGTTTAGACCACGAGGGGCCTTGAGGTGCTCCAAGAACATCGGAGACCCAGACCCCGCATCCGGTGGATAGTATCCGCGAGGATACACCGGCGTGGGAGGCACAGGAGTGCCTCGCAGCTGAGCAGCTTGATAACGCTCTTGCTGCTCATCGAGATCATTGGAGATCTCTCGGGGCTCGGAGACAGCCCCCTCCTCTTCCTCCTCGTCCGAGGAGTCGAACAGGGATTTGAATCCCTTAGCGATTGAAGGCTCTGACGTAGGAGAGCCAGGGGCTGCGCGCTTCTTAGCAGCAGCAGCACCCTCATCAGCCCGCTTTGAAGAAGCTGCTTTCGCAGCTTGGGCTCGAGCTTTACCTTCGGCTAAGGTAAGGCTCTTGGCAGGCGAGCTTGTTGAAGCTGCCTTTGCCTCTGATGACTCAGCATCATCAGCAGGAGCATCCTGTGAAGGAGCGTCCTGTGCAGGAGCGTCCTGCGAAGGAGCATCCTGAGAAGAAGGTGGATCCTTCGTGGATCCAGGAGAGTCCCCGTCGGACTCTGATCCCGTGATCATAGGGATGTTGAAATCCGGGGACTCAGACCCAGGACTATGGTCCCGATAGGCGAACCGAGGGTTCGGTCTATCGTCGGGTGACAGGGAGCGCGAGCGACTGCGTCGCGGACTCCCTTCTCGTCTGGCAGCAGCAGCAGAACGCTTGCTGCCTGCCTCGGAAGCCGCCTTGCGGACTTCCTTGCGCGGAGCGGCCTTGTCTTTCGACTTGGCCTTAGAAGTCTTCGACCTCGCGGTCTTCGACTTGGAAGGCGCCGAAGCGCCGCGGGTGCTTGCCTTCTTAGGCATCTTGAAGGAGGTTGACGTGGAAACCTCCGGGTGTCTTGGACGCGCGAAAAGGCTGAATGAAAGCCTTCAAGCCACAACGGTGGCTCGTCGATGGGTATCGACAAAGGACAGGAAAGAGAGCGGAGCTCTCTTTCTAGCTCCTCATTGGTTGGGGGTGTTTCCAACCTAAGTGGGGGAGGATGTAACGGGGTTACATGAAAGGGGTACCCCAGAAAGGGTACCGCCTTTAGAAGTAGATATACTTCTGTGAGTATTTGTTTTAATACTCTGATGGAGTTGTGTGAGCCACACTGTGGTGTGGGCCACACTACTGCCACGTAGGTTCGGTGGCTGAGGGCCAACCAATAGTTTTAAACCTACCTTTTATATGCATAATTAGCTTAAAGTATAGTTAATTAGGAGTTTGTATTACAGGCCAAATGAACCTAATTAACTATAAATAAATCAGTCTAAAACTTACGCTAAACTGGCTATTAAGTCCCCTAAGACCAGGGACTAGTGAACTGCCGTTCACTTAGAGTTTGTATACTCTTGATAGCACGCTTCCTCTAAGCAAGGTGCTCGTGTGACCCCGTCACACCACACCCACCACCATCGTGTGCAACAATGGAGAACATATTGCCGTGGAGTCCGGTTCGTCGTCAGTGGTTGATGCGTCGGAGGCTAACACTGCGAGAGGCTACACCTCGATCACTGGGATGCTTGTTGTAGCGATGCTCGTAGCAACACTGATTTAATGTGATGGAACTTCGAAA
This sequence comes from Phytophthora palmivora, assembly GCA_008079305.1. Classification (NCBI taxonomy): domain Eukaryota; phylum Oomycota; class Peronosporomycetes; order Peronosporales; family Peronosporaceae; genus Phytophthora; species Phytophthora palmivora. Next base: position 214,961 of record VOQZ01001046.1, on the reverse strand, counting down.
ACTTTTTGGATGGCTGATACCACGTATTTAACACTAGTCTTCATACTAGTTAGTAGTAGTTGCATATATATTACGAACGAGGAGAACGTCAGAACTAGCTAGATCCGTACAAAATGCCACGCAATGTCTTCAACATTACATCACCCCAAGACATAATTCCGGTTGCCAATTCTTGCAGAGCATCTTCCGAAATCGCGAATTGAGGTCGGTGAATCTTCAAGAATGCTGCACGACGCATCGTAACGACCAGCTTACCTTGTTCATCGTTGCCTACCGTAAACACAGCAGTGGCTGATACGTCTTTCCGGACGCGCTCAGCTGAATTGTACGGATAAAGCTCGTCCTCGTCGATGGAGTCTAGCACCACCATTCCGTACTTTTCATCTGGATCCATCTTCGGAAACAAAAGCGAGCTCGTCTCCATAGTGACGTTGTCGAAAACAGTTGACAAAACCCGAGCGTTGTACACGCTGCCGTCAATAGTCTCGTAGTCATCTCTAACTGTGACGTGTCCAAGACGCTCCGTGATGCTGATCTCCATGTTGGTCAAGTAGTACACGGCAGCGTCGAAGACTTGCTGGAGAGACTCGACACCTGGAAATTGCACAGTCTCGAAGCGCACACCACAGAAATCTCCTTCTGCTGTTTCAAATCTCTCGTCGGAATACTGTGCCTTCGATGCGTCAATGTAGTGTCTGGGGTCCATGACAAAGTTATACGCATTGCGTAGTTTCTCCTCTCGAATGGCCACAAGTTTGTCTCGGCGCAAGTCCCAATTCTTCGGGAGACAGATGCGAGTGTATAGCGGATGAGATTGTTGAGTTCCCTGCAGAACCCATTGTGGTTAGTTAATCCAGCGTTGTGAATCCACGAAGCCACGAATATGACGCACCAGACAACGACTCAAGGCGGACCGCATCTTGGCAACGTGAAGGTGCTGTCCACGGACAATATCGTCTAGCATTGTTTTCTCTGTTTTAGCTTGCTTCAACGTCGGGTCGACGCCTGGGCATTGTCCAGACCGGATTCTCAGCACTGCTACTTCCGACTGAAGTCTGCGGACTTCATCACGAAGTACTACTGCTTCTTCCTGCCAGGTGTCATACAAGTTATAGAGAAGTCAACAAGAGAAAGTAACCCGAAATATGTAGAATGACGTATCGATACCCGTCGAGCAGCGTAAGTGCATTTACGTCTCTTTGGCTTCTTCTGGTCTAGTGTTTTTGGTAGTTTCGCTGTCTCGTGATCTTCACGGTGGACTCGGTCAATGCTACAATGATAGTTAATCGCCATTTCCATTGTCTTTGATGCAAGTCAGGAAATTGCCAAGTGATCTCGTCTGGACATGTTATTATTAATGTCCGCGATAGTCATCGGGAAGTGATTATTTGCGTAACTCTAGAATCAAGAGTCTTGATACCAGATGCTTTCTCACAAGCATGGTCAACAGTGTGTGCCTGTCCAAGTTGACGCGCAGCACGTGAGCCAATCGAATTGTATCGCAACGGCTTGAGTAGTACGTGAAGTACATTCTCGTTACGTCTATCGAAGTATTAGTGTTGAATTAACAATCAATCAGTTGCATGCAACTATTGACTGATGGAAGACCTCATCTTGGCAACGTGAATGTGATGATCACAAAATGTTTCATTCAGTTTTGAGAAACCTCATGAGCTCTTATAACATCTAGAAGCGGCAATTCACGCGTCAAGTACCTGTCGAAACGCGCATGTGTGTTGCAGTGTTTCCCCTTCATCTGGCCCCGTTCGTCTATACAGTATTATAAAATAAACTCGTTGAGATATCACAGGACTGTGTGTATCACGTACGCGAATTCTATTGCTTGTCAGACCTCAGACTCTGATGAGGGTTCAGTGGCTCACGTCCAATCACCATGTTGGTGACCTATTATAATAATAATACATGAAATTTTGTGCAAAACACGGCAAGTACGTCATCTTGTATAAGAGACAACTGTAAGTACGTCAACGTGAAAATATAAGCAAGTGACAACTGGCGACGACACTTTCGATTTAGCGGCAAGCCCCGAATAGCTCAGCACAGGCTCTAGGGATCGATAGTACAGTGAGTGCAGAGATAACGGACGGAGTATACTGAAACCAAGACAAAAGCGAAGAAAACCCATGCCTCCACCATATCATCCAGACCCAGGTCGGGATGGTGGTGGAGAAGAGCAAAGCAAAGATGAAGAAGACAAGACCAGCGAAGCAGGGCGGGCGTCGGTAAGAAGGGGTCTTAGTAAGGAAGAGGCAAGTGACGATTCGCTAGATCAAGAAAACAATGAGATAAAAACAAACAAAGAGGATGAAGACACAATTGAGGTCGGCGACGAGGAAAATACAAAGCTTCAGCAATCAAGCGAGACAATGAGTGAAGATGTACGTGACTCAAGATCGAGAACTGAGAGTGAAGACAAGAAACAAGGACAAGAACGACCGGAAGGAATAAATGTGGAAAACAAGGAGAAAGAAGACACTGAAGGAGAAGGAGACATAGAAGGTCAGATGAAGAACATTGACATGGAAGAGATATGGCTAGCGCTAGTAGAAGCTATGCGATCTCATCCGAAGGGCACGTACTTGTCCGAATGGAAATCTACTGTTCAAACACTCTTCACTTTGGAGCACAAAAAATTACCGATTCAAACTCACCTAGTGGCTCAAAGAAAACAACGATATCCAAGCTTAACTGAAGCAGAAGAAACTCATCTACTAGAGTTTATAGCTGTTACGCATGAAAAGGAAACTATGCAGTACCAGGAATGGCAAAGGCGAATTGCAATCATTGGTAGGAAACTATACAATGAGTCAAGAATGTTGTCAGAAATTCTCATTCAAATGACAAGTCAGCTTCGATGGAAACCGCAACCAGTACTCGAAAACTGGTCGCAAGTAGTACAAGGAGGGAAGAAACAGGGACAAACACAAGAAAACTTGGATGATAAGCACCGCACGGAGTTCAAACCCTTTATGTTTAATCCATCGGTGTATGCGTATGATGACATCAAGAGGCTTGAGCTTCTATGCATGAGGTCAATGGAGCAGTGTGGACATGGTAATCTTCGTCCAGGAACCCAGGATGAATGGATGATTGTCCAAGGCATGGTAGAAGGAAACATAGCATGTCGAGAGTTGCCTTCTTTTGTAAAGCAAATTCTTGATGAAGATGAACGACTCCGATTATATGGAACCGTACAAGCACAGGTAGAAGGAGAATTGACACTGCGTCTCAGAGAGAGGGAACAGCTACACGCGACTCAACAGTCAACCAAAGCAATTGTAGAAGCAATCCTAAGAGCGGCAGAACCGGGTGCAACAAAAACTTTATACAACTTTATAAACTCCCTGAAAACAGTAAGCTACAACAGAGTGAACAACCAGTTGCATTTTTATTTTTTCACGAGAGAGACAGCAATGTCCATGGTCGATGTACCAATACCATTTCGAGGAACCGTGTACCAGCTACGAAATGAGCACAATAAAGTAGCAGCGAATGTGTGGGAACACCAACGGAAAAAACAGAGCGAACGGACTAACTCATACGAAGTAAGAATGCACAACGTAACCAGATTCGTAGAGGTGGGGTTGCTCAAAGCATATCTAAGAAAGAACATACCCATCGAATTTACGATGGAATCGATGGACAAACACAACCCAAAATCACATCTCTCAACAGTGTGGCAATTACGGTTTAAGTTGGCAGGATGTCCTACATTTCTAGACAAAGTGATACGAATTCACTGGTTTGGCCACAAACTAATACTTCAGCACCCACGTACACTGGTAAGACATATATGTCTTAACTGCGGAGGTCAGGGACACAGAATGGCACAGTGCTCGCAGTCAGAAGAAATTAAGACGAAAGACCAGAGTAAAGAAGTAACTGAAAAGGACTTACAGGGTTTAGAAGATTTAGCCAAGCCATTCTCAAGTATGGAAGACATCTTAAAGACTGCTGAAGCACGTTTAAAGTGGAAAAATCACAAACAACATGAGGAAGCAGTAGCAGTGAACCCACCTGAATTGCAGGAGAGTAAGATGATGAATCAGACTTTAGCTTTGCAACCTAAGATGAAGGAGAAAGCGGGGATAAAAATTCAAATTCCACCGAAGAGAACGAAGAAAGCAACAGGGATCAAAAGCGCAACCTCAATCACACATCAAGAAAAAGAAACAAAGAAAGAAGAGGAAACGCATCAAATACAGGACGATGACCCCGAAGATAACTTACGACCGATGCAATCGGATGATAGTAAAGAAATCAACAACCAGAGTGGGGTTGAGAAAAAAGCACAATCCTGGCATACAACACGCTTGATGGTTGAGTTGAAACGCGAAAGAGACACAATCAAATCTCTGCAAGGCAAGATTCAGATAGATATGAGCACACGATCAAATTTTCGGCATCCTACTTCGGATACGACGGAACCAGAAACGTGGGCGGAGATTGAGCAGAGCATTGGTTTAAGAGAAGTTAACACACAGCCAAATGGTAATTGTCAAGCAACAGCTCTGGTTCAAGCTTTGGTAGATGACGAGCTCAAAGGGAAACCAAATCATCTGGAGAAAATGGTAGCAGCATTAAAGAGAGGAATAAGAGCGATGGCACTTACAAACTTGGAAAAGCAATTCCCACATGGAGCAAGGAAGAATGCTTTATTGGAGATAGGTAGAGGTTGGGATAAGATGTCAAGTCAGAAGTCATTAGAACATTTCAGAATGTATTTGGAAGAATACGCAACAGCGTCTGCAAAAGCTGATGCACGAATTCCAGAAGAAAAATGGGGTGGGAGCGATATGCTATTGGTAGCAGCGAATTTCCTACAAAGAGACATATTCGTAATTGGTAGAGAAACACTAGATCAACCAGGATGGCAATGTACGCAATATACGTACGGAACACGAACCAAGGCAAAGGATTCATACGTGGCAGGACTCCAATATGTCCTAAATATTCAGGACTGTCTGAACATAGTTCTAGAAAAAAAACAGAGAGCAACGGAAGAGATTCAGCCAATGCCGATTGTGCTTCGATTTAGTGGAAAACACTACTCAGCTTTCGTTCACAACGGGATATCTATGCAGAGATTCGTTAGTACCGCAGACCGGAACACTGCAAATGCAACAGGAGGATCGAAAGCTGTGGTGGACACAAAGGAAACACAACAATTGACTGAGAATGTCCAGCGAAATCTATCACACGAATATGACTCGCCAAATGAAAGTTACTCAGACGAGGAATATGTAGCCCCAGATGGGTCAAATGACAGAAATTGGAATTTAGTGCCATATCAATCAAATTTCACTGCAACAGTGAAAAGAGATCATTCAGCCACACCGGATGCAAAAGTACTCATACGAGGGAATACCATAAACCATCACAATGCAGCAGTGCCCTACAAACGGGGAAAGCCAGCAAATGGTGTAGCGTTATCGAGAGAACAAGTGGCAGCAGAAAATACCAGACCAATTTGGATGGACAACTGGAACAATTACGAACAACTCTGGACAAGGAAGGAGATCGACTTCCCTTCAGCAACGGATGGATCTGAAAAATGGAAGTTTGCAGCTATGAAGGAACCTGAAGCATTGCTTGAGTTGTTAAGACAATTTCCACAGCGTGAAGAGGTCATTAAAAGTATGGATGAAAACACAAAAGCAATTTGGATGGAGCACAAAAGGCGAGAATGTATAGTAAGTGGACTAAAACGCTTTAGCGAAATCTCTCGTACGAATGGAACAAAAAATGGCTTGATGATTGGAGTAAACGGTGGTATGCGGCAACAACGGAGAGACAAATAAAGAAAGTAGTCAATAGTGAGAAGGATTGGTTAAGATTGAAATCGCTGAAGTATGGAGACGACCCGCTTCTCGAGCTTTGTGATCCACAAAACATAATTTTAGCATCAAACCACCTTATTTGCTCAGAGATTTACGCGGAAGAAGTATGCTCCATAATTGGAGCGCATGCTCTTATTGACATCAGTGTTCCAGGAAAACTGACAAATCAATTGGAAGCTTTGCAAAGAAACTCGAAGTATCACGAAGTGTTTTTTGGTAGAGACCAGAAAGTTAACTGGGCAAATATCGGAAGGTTCTTTTCGAAAGTGCTTGGGCAGGTGAGTGGGGAAAATGAGAACACTTATTAGGACACAAAGAAGTATTCCAACCTTCCCAGCTGTGAAGCGTTGGCCGGGAGCATTAGACGATATATACGTTAGATCAGTAGTACTCGAAGATGTCTACTACAATCGAGCTAGAGTGACAAGGGCGCCAAGAAAACAAGGAGAGAGAAAAATTATGAGCCAAAATGTACGAGGATTTGGAAAGAAGATAAGAAAAAAGTGGTTTTCGGCATGGAAGCAGATCTCGAACAATACAACCCCGGGTGTCTGGTTCTTACAGGAAACTCACGTAACCACGGAAGAAGAAGTTAGAAAAGTCCAAAAACATTGGAATAGAGTGTGGGGACTAAACAAGTCAGACAATTATCTCTCATATTGGAGTCAGAATGACACTAAGGCGGGAGGAGTCGGAATTTTGTTGGATCCAGAGACAGCAAACATGCAAAACCATTTCAACAGCATAGATGGACGAAACGGGTGATGGCACTGCAAGTGTATGGGGAAGTAATGGTAAACATCTACGCTCCTAACAATTCCTTAGAGAGAGAGAGATTTTTTCGGAGTTGCGTAAATGGCCATGGTCAAGGAGCCCGATCATAATGGGAGGAGATTTTAACTGTGTTTTAGATCCCCTCCTGGATCGTAAAGGCTATCGAGGCAGCTCAAAGCCAGAAAGTCAAGAACTTGAAAATCTCATAACAGAAAGGAGATTGACAGATGCAAGGATATTAGTAGGGGGAGCAGAGGAAGACGTGGAAGTGCCGCAACATCATCATTTCACGTATTGGACGACTAAGTCTGCTAGTAGAATAGATAGGATGTACATCGCGGAAGAGTTAATTGGACAATTTCAATGGTTAGAGGTTAAGTTACCACCAGTAGCCAGCGATCACCAAGAAGTGACACTCCATATGAGGGACTGGAATGGAGTCCAACAACCAAAAGGAGCAGTGATGAAGAGAATGACATACCCAATTCGAAGCTGCAATCAAATCAAGGTAATGAACGAATTAAAGATGGAACTGCTTGAGAGTGGAGTAAATGATGACGAAGGACAGAAGTGGGACCAAGTAACAGCACAGTGTGTAAAAGCGGTAAAACGATTAACAAAACGGAGGAAACAGCGAAGATACTGGAGGGCAAAAGCTAGGAAAGCACGAGAACGAGGAATGCTAGGTACTAGGGCAGGAATGCTAGCTGCCAATTTGGATGACCTTCAAGAGAACAGCGATAGGAAACTTGGGTACCGACTCAAACGAGGCCACGACAGCATCAGACAACGATTTAAACGGGTGTCTGTATGGGAGCGAGACCAAACTGTGACTACAATTCTTCCTACACATGGGACGGAGTTCGCATTAGGATCAAATATGGCAGATAAGTTTGCCCAGGAGTGGAGTGTCATTCTAGGAACCAGCCATCGAACAGTGCCATTGAGTAGCCTGAGACACCACCTAAGTGAATTTGTAAAACTCCCAGCAGATAGGAAAGTAACAAGAGAAGACAACACCAGTTTAACTACAAATATTGAGTTGCAAGAAGTAGTGGACGCGATTGCTCAACTGAATCGAGGTAAAGCTGCGGGACCAGATGGATTAAACAATGATTTCTTCAAAGACATGCAAGAAGTAATAGCCCCGGCCCTGACAAAAGTAGGAAACGAAATATTGCAAGGCAAAGAACCACCGCCGTCCTTTTTAGAGGGTCTGGTGATTCCACTTAAAAAAAGGGTAACTCGACAAACGCTATGGATTACAGACCAATCACGTTGTTGCAGACAAGTTATAAAATTTTAGCAAAAGTAATAGCCACTCGACTACAAAAGTTCTTGGGGAAGTTAATTGGAAATTCGCAACAAGGATTTGTTCATGGACGACAGATGAATAAGACGGTCATGATGATGATGGCCCAATTGAAGATGGCAACAGATGATGCGGCCAAAACGTTGGAAGACAGTCCAGCCATTTTATTGCTAGATTTTAGAAAAGCTTACGATACACTGGATAGAGAATTTATGCTACTGGTACTGGAAAAATTCGGATTCAGTCAGCAGTTTATTGAACTCATGAGGAAATTACATGATGGAACAACAGCACGGTTTCAAGTAAATGGTAAACAATCCAAACAGTGTAAGATTAATTCTGGGATAAGACAAGGATGCCCGTTAGCACCACTACTTTTCATCCTTGCGGTGGAGATTCTGGGGTTAGCTCTGAAACAAGCGCAAGATGTAAAGGGAATAGCGGTGGGTGCTAAAAGAGAACATCTCTTCTCAGCATTTGTTGATGATTCTACAGTATTTATGCAGAAAGCAAGACAACTACGACATGTACTTCGGATTGTAGGCCAGTTTGGAGAAATGTCAGGGTTACATATTCAGCCAGCAAAAAGTGTACTCATCAGTCTCAACACAGGAATTTCCACTCCAGCCCAAATGTTAGGTATTCCGATTCTACAACGTGGAGAATTTACTCGATACTTAGGGTACCAAGTGGGAACAACAGAGGCTCAAAACGTAAATTGGGCAGATAGAATCAGGAAGATACAGCGGAGACTGGTAACAGCATGTCGGGTGGCAACTTCGGTAGAAGACAGAGTGGAAATACTAAACGCGATCGTATTACCTGCAGTACTATTCACGTCGGCGGTATTTCCAATACCTACCTGGGCCGCAAAACAGTTGTTGCAGCTACAGAAAAATTTTATTTGGCAAAGTAACGTAGAAACAAGGGGCGGCCGACACAAGATAAACCCAAATCTTGTGTACCTACCAAGAAAAGCCGGTGGGATTGGGTTAATCTCCATTCAGTTAGCGGTCAAAACCCAACAGGCTAAACATGCTTTGCAGTGGTTAACACAAAAACCAGACTTATATACGGAAGCATGGAAAATTTGGGTAAATCAAGGTGAAAACCATATAGTTTCGCCGAGTCAGCAAGTACGCAGGAAGGCAGCAACAGGACCACAACATCTTAATGAATGGTTAAAACCAACTCCAGAGATACTAAATGATCGAGAAAAGCATGCCGAAATGCACTATGAAAATATACTTGAAGAATGTACGAGCTGGTGGGAAGGAAACAACAGATTCGTTATTCAGCTAAATTATGAATTGGAAGAGCAAAACGAGATAGTACCGGAACACATAAGGACATTTTGGCAAGCATTTCAATGGAATGATAATCCTTGGTTAATCGGACCAGATAGCAAAGTACTAAAACCATCACGATACGCTGCAATAAAACCTTGCTCGCTAGCTGAACTCGATATTAGAGAGGAGACTCGAGGAAGATATTCATTTAAAATCATACATACAGGAACAGGAAGACATCGACAGAGAACAATGTGTAAATGGGCAGCAGTTATCATACTCCAGTCGCCAAGCGAACTTCTGCTAGGGAACTACCGCCCACAGCTGAAGCTACGACATGCTCCAGAATGGCTCGCTCGGCATACGTGGAAGATAGATGAAGCTGGTATCATACATGGTACACCATCTAAGTTAGATCCAGAGAGATGGAAAATCACATGTTCACAGCAGCAGAACGGTGTCACTTGGGATATAACTGGAAGTTCTCTAACAGAAACAGAAAAGCAGAAGCTACACAAGTGGTCAGAAACTGAGGGGGTGGTGTTCAAGTCGCATCCTCAGATACATGAGTATCCATGGGAAGTAGACGACCGAATAGCAAACAGAAATGCAGTGAAAGCCCTAAAACGACAAGCTTTTGCGAAGTATAACAAAGAAATGAGGGGGGGAGTAAGAAGCGTCCTGGAGCGACTAGAGGTACAGGCACAGACGGATAGATGGCAGCGGGGTCTTCAGCAACAAACACCACAGCAACTATGGATTCATGATGATGCCATAACGCCATATCAAATATGGGTAGTGTATCGAATAGTTCTACGACAACTTAATCTATACTACGAGGGGCGACAGGATGACAGCACATGCAGAAGATGTCAACTAGGCAAGGAAACCCAAACTCATATCTTCTGGGAGTGCCCGCATGCGAAAGAGTGTTGGCTCTGGCTAATTAGTCATTGGCTAGGAGCCCCGGCATCAGAAAGTGAACTTCCTAAATTCAGAGATTATTGCGCATCTCGAAAAGCGCCACCGATCTCAACAACGATGAAGATGCGACTTAACCTAGACACTGGGAGCTATACATCTCAATTTGAAGAAGTACTCCAGAGAATCTGGAGAGTATTAACGACAGTTTGCTACACGGTCTTATGGGTACAGCGAAACAGGAAAATTTTCGAGGAAGAATCAATGTCAGTTGAGCAAAGCTGCTACGACTTTCAAGAAGCAGGGATAAGACAGTTGAGGGCAGTCGCCAAGCGAGAACAAATGTTACCTGAAACAGTAAAGAAGGGAGTGCTATTGAGCCAATGTCTCGACAGCTTTACTAAACTACCCGAACAACAACCGAGGGAATCAGTTGCAGCTATGAGACTAGCAAGACAATCGCCATTGGTAGCGATGATTAAAACAAAATTAGGATTTTAATGAGGATGCCGTAGGTATAATCAAATAAAATCTTTACTACTACTACAACTGGCGACGACACCACCACGTGATTGATTACATAGAGCGTATCGTTAACCAAGTTTACGCCGAAATGATCTGCTTTTATCCCACGTGTTTTATCCACAAACTGCGGAGCCCGTCGCCTGCGGTTCGCGACGAGCTCCACAGCTCGCAACACAGTGGACACACATTCCAGTTTTAATCCCGTGTCCAAGTGTGTGCTGTGGTATAATAGCCCAGTTCTTCACGAATCAGATCGTGGACATTTGATCACGAATCGTAATTCACTTAAACCACGTCAACCTCAATAACACAAGGTCTGAAGATCACGTGTGATACTCGCGAATTGTTTCAGAAGCAATTGCAGTACTACACTTGAAACTTACTAAAATGAAGGAGCTAGTACACAGGAAAAAGCAATTATTATAATGCTCCGTATCAACTCTCACGTGCATCAAAGGAGCTGTTTCTGTTATTCTGACGGTACTGTTGTTTAATCGACGAACAAACAGAACAGACAGCTTCGATTAGTTACTCTCTTAGACGTTTAAATCGAATGCTGTAACTATCTGCCCCCCTGCCGCTATCTTGCTCGTGATCCGCATACTACCAATGTAATTCTGCTCATGGAAAGTTCTCAGTTTTCCAACAGGTACTCTACGTGTAGATGTCATGTCTGTCTTCCAATAGACTACAGGAACCGAAGTTTCCAACCTCATTTGTATTAGAAAGCTAATTTCAAGTGTGAGCGATGAGAGTTGCTTGACAAAACCACTACGTGCATTGATTGCTAACAAACCCCATACAAAATACTGCGGATCGCTTTTACCATGACATCACCCCATGCCATAATTCCTCTGGCCAGATCATGTTGAACATGCTCAGGAAGCGCAAATTGAGGCTTGTGAATCTTCAAGAAAGCTGACCCCCTCATAGTGACGATCAGTTCGCCTTCGACACCATTCACCGTTGGTTCTCTTCTTGCCGTGAAAACTGCAGTGGCAGACACGTCTTTCCGGACACGTTTAGTGGGGTTGTACGGGTAGAGCTCGTCCTCGTCGATTGAGTCGAGAACCACTATCCCATACTTTCCATCGGGGTCCATCTTCGGGAACAACAGTGAACTTGTTTCCATGGTGACGCTATGATGAACTTTCGACAATACTCTCGCATTATACACGCAACCATCTATCGTTTCGTAGTCGTCCCTAACCGTAACGTGTCCCAGTCGCTCCGTGATACTGATCTCCATGTTAGTCAGATAGTACATGGCAGCGTCATAGACTTGCTGGAGAGACTTGACACCTGGAAATTGTACAGTCTCGAAACGAATGCCGCAAAAATCACCATCAGCAGATTCGAAAAGTTCGTCCGAATACGTTGTCCTATCAGTTTCGTCGTAGGTCTGGGATCCATCACGAAGTTATATGCGTTGACCAACTTTTCCTCTCGGATTGATGCGAGCTTAGCTCTGCGTTGGTTCCAGTCCTTCGAGAGACAAATACGAGTATAAAGTGGGTGGGACTGCTGAGACTTCTGTTGGAGAGAAATGCGGTAAGCAACGATCTACAAATTGTTCTATGTGCACTTACCAGGCATTGACTGATAGCAGACTGCATCTTAGCGACGTGAAGGTGATGAGCGCGAATGCTTTCACCCAGTTTTGCGTTCTCTTTCTGAGTGTTTCTCAGCACGGCGTCCACTTCTGATTCTTGTCCAGGTCCTGCTGATCGGACTTTCAGCACAGCCACTTGGGACTCAAGTCTGTGGACCTCATCACGAAGTTCTTGAGCTTTCTCCTGTTCGAGTTGTTAGCACGAACCCAGCCAATAGCGAGTTTGAACATCAAGACAGCAATTCACGTACCCGCCGAGACGCGTATGTACACTTGCGGCGCTTTTCCTTCTTCTGACCTCGTTCGATGATCTTTTCAGCGTCATGGGATACAGGATGGTCCTGATCAAACCCGCGGTGGTAGGACGTTCTCGTCATTTCTTCGCCACCGTTCTCCAATTGTGTCCAGTGGTCCACGTCCTAGAATAAGTGACACCACCACCACATGATTGCATAGTGATTATCGTTGACCGAATTTACGCCAAAATGATCTGCTGTTATCCAACGAAATGCCGTAAGATATGGTCAACAAAAAGTGCTGCTAAGTGCCCTCGGGCGGCCCAGCACCAACTCAATGTGCATGAAGCTAACGACTTTGTGCGCTTCTCAAGTATTACTACTTGTATTTGCTTTACAGTCGTCACTTTCGAAAAGGTAGCATACAACTATTTTTTGGGGTGGTATTCTCACTGGAACTGTAGTATGGTCAACATTGCTTAACACTCCAAGTTGATGCACAGACAAATCCTTCGTGAAGGTAAAGGGCAGGTTATGAGCATTGTTTTGTCACGATGACAAGGTCTTACTCAGAACCACGCCAACAGCAACTTTATCCAGTTAGGTATTATACCTGCTCGATTACGTGTGATACTCGCAAAATTTGCTTCACGAAGCTATTGTAGCTGTCTTCAGTCGACAAATGAGCGATCCGTCTAATCTTTGAAGAAAATGCGTGCGCCGTTAAGGGACCAATCTAGTAGGTCGAATTCGCGACGGTTCAATTCGATGCGCTTGGCAGTGAGCTGTAGTGTATGTACCTCCTCCTCATCATCAATGAGCTCAGCCGTAGTCTCCTTCTGCTTTTTAGCCGCCTGATCACGCTTGCGGGCCTCGCGCTCAGCTTGCTTCTCGTTGTAGGCCTCCTCCTCGACTTTGTATTTGCGTACCACCTCTTCGAACCAGTGCAGCGCATCAAATTGCTATTATACACAAGAAATCAAAACGTCAGTGCAGCGAATACGACCAACGCAACACAGGCATAGCTCACCTCTCCCTGGTCAAGAATGGCGAGGATATAGGCAACGCCGATAGCGAATCCGTCGTCCGAGAAGTACGACTCCCGACGACGTGTGTTCTTATACATGAGGTCCTTGGCCTGCACTGTTGTCTCCACGTAATTAATGGTAAGCGCCGGGATAATGGTGTAGAAGTTGACCAAGTGCTTCTGTTCGTCACTGGCAGTAACGTCCTGGAAGACCTTCACCAGCACCTTAAAGTAGTCGTTATTCTCCGAGAAATTCTTGGCCAAAGTCGAGATTACAGAGTCCAAATTGCGAGCTGCCACGACCGTCTCACGCGACAACTTTGCACCTACAATTTCGTCTCGGAGAACCTCGCCAGTCTCTTCGTTTTTTTCCTCCGCGACACCGTCCCCGGTGTACGCTTCAAATTTGAAATGTGTGTGGTTCAGGTCTGGCACAAATTTAATAGCGTTACTGCAGTAGTTCATGCCAGCAGAGCGAACCATCCGCACGTATCCCAGAGCATTACCAATCTCGGTGATCAGCATGCGGAATTGGTCCAAAAAGGTTTTGCCCGAGTCGGATACGCCTAACTTGCGGATATCCTTATTGAACTGGAACGCACGGTCGAACGGATATTTGTTGTCCACTTCTTCATCGTCGCGGTGTTTCTTGTACCAGCGCTTCTCGCGCTGCAAATAACTCTTGATGTACTCGTCAAAGAGGAACTGTGAGAAGATGTCAAACTTCTTCGTCAGAAACTGGTACGTAAAATTCACAGTTGTGTTCATGATACCCATGCCGTGGGTGCGGATGGAGCTCGCGATAGAGTGAATGTTGATCGAGTTCAGGTGTCGAGAGCCCTTGTCGCTTCGGCGTTCCAGGAAGAATTGCTGGTTCAGATTGTAATTGTATCGAGCCACGAATATCTGAATGTTGCGCATAATCTGAAGGATATCAAGTCCCTGGTCGAGAGAGCCCATGGGGAGATGATTATCTGCAAGGCTCAACCCATACTTGTCGTTGGCTAAGTTGCGCATCTCGCCATAGGTTTTCCAGTCGTGAAGCGCGACGGTTGTTAAGTTGTAGAACGTGCTTTCCAGGTAGTGAGTAACGTGCTGGCGCAGGTCAAGCGTTTTTCCATGCAGCCTTATCGGACGCAAGTCAAGGTAGTAGTGAAGCACCTTGAAGTCTGCACTCTTTGGGTTGGGCGCGTCTAAGTGGTCTAAGTGAACCGAGTGAACGTGAAGACGGAGATCATTTTCCACATCCTTGCAGAGATTATCCACAATCTCCTCTTCCAACACTGACTCAATGAATTCAGCATATGCGTTCACGTAAAGCTCGTTGTCTGTCTCGTGTTGCGCGCCACGAAGCAGTTTGATAGCGTCGAGGAAGCCTCCAACAACATACTGAATGCGATTAGCCTGCTCAGGTTGACTGTATAGATCTGACAAGAACGGATGGAGCAGTTCACGGCTCCAATAAAAGAAGGAGCAGTCGCATGCGCTCCGAATCTTGCGCTGGAAATCACTCAACAACCGCAGCTTCCAGATAAGCTTCACAGGCTCACCAGCGTCTTTCAAACCCATTGGAACCGTAGTATCCATGTCGCTGCCCTTATCACTGGTAGTGCTGCTATTGTCCGGCGATATCATCGCGATCTGGGCTGCGAGATCAAGAACAGTAATCCTTGTATACGAAAAAGATTCACCAGAGTTGAGGATATCTTCCAGTACTGTTACGGCAGCTAGAACATCAAGCTTCGTATCATCAAATTTTTTGCTGGCTTCCAGATGCGCTTTCAGTGGGCGGAAAAACGAGAACAACGAGTGAGCAACCTGGCGCAGCAAGTGCGACGACGACTCCGCCAAAATGGGGTTCTTTCGTGCAAACATGAACTCAACAGCCTTGAGAATTTCGATGCACGTATACAACGGCCTCACCACTCTCTTTGGCATCGGAATTTGTAGAGAGAGGTGCATGTTGACCAGGGTGTGCATCATGGTTTGCACTCGTTTCGCTAAGATTAAACCTTTGAGGATCAGGTTGCCACGGATGCTAAGCGTCCGGGACGCATCACCCATGCCACGTGTAGTCGGCTGAAAAAATGACTCCATGCGAACAAGCCATGCACTCAATTCCAATTTGGCAGTTGTCACATCAGCTGGGAAGGCATCGTCCAGCGAATGTAAATACTCACGGCGGAACTGCACGATATCGGCGGGGTGCAACTTCTTCGACGTCATAGGCGAGTATTTCAATAAAAAATCTGGCATGTACCACAGGATCTTGCCGCAAATGGTAACACAAGGAGCCTTTAACTGCATTTCCCATAACCGTTTGAAAAGTACAGGATCCGCCGGGACATTAGAAGGCTGAAGACGGCGAAGCAGCACGTACAACCCCGCTGTGCCGACAAGGTCATTTCTTTCGAACGTCTCCGTGGCTGACGTAATCGCACCCTCCGCAATACTTAAACGAGCGCTGATGCAATGTACAAATTCTTCGAGAAAAACGCGATTCGTGCGAATATCAATCCTCGACTCTCCCCCACTGCTGCTCGTGCGTCTGCCACCTCGCTCACTATCGCTTCCGTCAGGCTCCTCGTCTTCGGCGATATCACCCCCAGAGAACACCTCGAAATCTTGTTCGATACAGCTCTGGAAAACTTGTGCGCTCATGATTGTCTGATCCAGGCTGACCAAAAGTCTTTCAAATTGCTTCACCTTGTCAACTGTGACATTGTAGCGGGGTGGATCCGAGCGCACATACTGCATCATTCGCTTGTACTTATCCCATGATGTGATGATGTTTGGGTTGTCAATGACAATGGCATCGATGGTGATCATGACTTCGAGCAAGCTTGCAAGTGCGTCGAAGACGGGGTGGAGGTGCACAAGCTTGAAAGTAGACTTCCATAATTTCTGGAAGCTCTGGTACAGGCTCGCCAGTTGGTGGATCATGTTGATGGTAATCGCGTTGCATCGATCCACAAAATTCGAGATGTCCTGGAAGAACGCAAGCATGCGTCCAATGTGGACTTCATCTTCCCCAGCTTTCACTTCTCCTTCTTCACCATGACGTGCTTGTCCGAACATAATAAGCGCTGGGTAGAAATTATCTTCCACAGTCACCTTGAGCTCCGAGATTTCATCACACAAAACGGAAAACACCGTGAGAACCTTGTTGAATAGCTCATTGTCGGTCTTGATGAGATCTTGGACATCCACTCTCTCAGCTGGGTGAAGGAACAGCTGAATAGGGTCTGCCTACATTTCTCAACAAGCATCATCAGCCTCATCCTACGTACGATGCATAATCACCCGTACCCAGTATCCCCAGACTTCTGACATCGCCGCGGTAATCGCATCTTCAATCTCCTTTAGCTTCGTCTACAAAACACCGGCCACATCAGCAATGACACACCCACCAACCTCCTCAATAGCTCCTTACGGTGTGGTCATTGATAATTGCCAATCCCCGTTGAAGCTCCTCTCGAATCGGTTGTTCTAGTCACAGCAATTGTCACTTATCAACTCCAACAGCATAACCTCATCTTCTCTTACCTTGAGCATCAAACTCAGAGAAGGGACTTCCAAACTGGTCGTCAGCCAGATTCCAGTTCTCTGTAATGGTTGAAAGCGCGTTGCTGTCCTTGCGTTTCTTCCCTTTGGTCACCCCAAAGTTGGACACGAACGACGATTGCCGACCGCGCACAGAGCCGCTCATACTGGAACGACTGCTAGTGCGCGACAACCTGGAAGCGCGCGAGTCCGAGCGCGATCTGTTGTGGCTGGAGGATCGTCCCCCCAGCCCCGTGAGTCGCAGGTCTCTGGCCGACATCTCCGAGGCGCGCGAATCGGCGCGTCCCATGTCGAAACGCGTGGAGTCGGCCCATGACGCTTTTGAGTCGAATCTCGGCCGCTGATGACGCTGCGACGGCGACGACAGCACGCTCGACTCATCCGAGAGACTGCTGCTCACGCTGCTGCGCATGGCGTCGCTGTCGGCGCGGCGACTGCGCGACTTGGCGTCCTCTTCATCAACGACTTCCTTGGTCTTCTTCTTCGTCTTGCTCCGCGATATAGACTCGCTCATGTCGACAGAAAGCTAGATTGAGAGATACGCAAGGCGCAGCTCTATCTAATGGTACTATAGGTGTGGTGTAGGCAGCACTGGCGGCGGCGGAACACGGCGTAGCAAGAGCTCCCAGCGTCTGATCGTCTCAGATTCTCCCTAAGACCTACAATTGATTATGCACAGTCTAGGAAGTTTGTAGGTTCATCTAGAGACAACTTCAACCAAATATTATTAGCCAATTAAAAACTCCTGTAGTTCGAGAGGAAACATTTACTACGTACCACGAAGATGTAGCTACATTAGTGGCTAGGCATTCGGGTTCACTCGCGAATTTGCATCCAAGCATGAGCTTCTCTGCTGCTCGACCACCTGTGCAACAGTCGCTTTCATACGAGAGCATGGCGACACCTCCGTCCAGCGAAGCCAGTCGCGATTCCTTCAACAGCATCGAGACGGGAGTCGAACCAGACGAAGAGCCACCTCCGAGTAAATGGGAGAAGTGGCTCTACGGTCTGCGCGGCGTCGTACTTGGCGTCGTTGTTGGCGTCGCGTTGGGCCTCATCTTGAACTCCATCGACCTCCCAGACCAAGCCGCGACCTGGATCGGAACTCCAGGTCGTCTCTTCCTCCGAGCACTCGAGTGTCTCGTGCCGCTTTTGGTCTTTTGCGGACTCGTTGTGAGCATGACGGACATGTCGCTCCACGAACACGCGAAGCGAATTGGCGGGCGGACGCTGGCCTGTTACTTGTTCACAACGAGCGTCGCTGCAGCCATTGGAGTGGCCATGGCGATCCTCTTTCGACCGACTTTCCACACTGGGGGAGATGGTGTAGCTGAGTCTGCTGCTCCTATAGCTCTCCAATGTGGTGAAGCTTCTGGATACTACGTCACGGTGACGGCGGAGGGTATTCTTACCTGTGAGAACGATGCTGCACTGGCCGACGTGGCCTACTTGAACAGCAGCACCCATGAACGATACGAGAACTACAGAAAAGCTGCGTCACTCTTCCTACAGCGAGACATCAATCGCACGTATGAACGTGCAGACGGCGCTCTACAAGACCTGACACTCACTGATGCGATCCAATTGCAACTCGATGCGCTTGTTCCCAACAATATTACGACCGCATTTGCAAATGGAACGCTACTGTCCATTGTCATGTTTGCAATCGCATTTGGTGCGATACTCGCACGTGGCAATGCACGAGGTAGACTGAAAACGACGACAGAAGTCACTCACGACCTCTATGACGTCTTCATGGAGCTCATCGGCTGGATCATCAAGTTCACGCCAATCGCAATTTGCTCGCTACTGGCAGCAGCCATTGCAGATTCTCAGGACCTCCGAGTGCTTCTACGCAGCGTTGCATTATATTGTCTGTGTGTACTCTGTGGCTTGGGGGTTCACGTACTTGTCTTCTACCCACTGCTACTGCGCACTTTCATCCGCAACGCGAACCCGTTTGACTGGATTGCGAAAATGGTCCGTGCACAGCTATTCGCCCTGGCAAGTGCGTCCTCTGCTGCAACATTGCCAATTGTCATGGAGTGCATTGCCGCTACGAAATTGATTTCTCCTCGACTTTATCGCTTCGTGCTCTCACTGGGTGTTACGATCGGCATGGATGGAGCTGCTGTGGGCACTCCAATTGCTGTCGTGTTCATGGCACAGGTGAGCGGTGTGTTAATCGGCCCTGCAGACTACCTAGCGATTTGGCTAGCATCTGCTATCGGCTCCATTGGCGTTGGCCCAGTCCCGTCGACTGGTCTCGTTCTTATTATGACCGTGTGGAAAACGGTGTTCCCAAGCGAGGCGCTGCCTGCAGCCTTTGCCTTTATCATCGCAACAGATTGGCTTGTCGATAGACTACACACAGTAGTCAACGTGACCAGCGACACAGTTGTGTGCCGTGTAGTCGCTCAGCTTGTCGGTGACCCTGGTGAAAAGTTCCAGGAAGAAGACGAGCTACCACATCCACAGATTGCTTTATAATAATTGCCTTGGATTCTGCGATCCACTCATTTGTCATCTCTTCATCCAATTGTATGTACCGTATTACTTCTTTAAAATAACTAATGCCGTGCGTTGCCCGGGGAAGCTCTGGATTTTCATACTCGGGCACACATGATTCTAAATGTTACCAAAGAGTTTATCACACTACCTCAACTATTAATCATTAACCACAACAAAGCTTTCATATGATCACAAACCGTGAGCCACATGCAATGACGGATGCACCAAAGGTGATATTCCGCCTGCGGCGACCCTCGTCGCTGTGCTCCTCGGGGTCGGGCTTCTGCCTCCGCAAAATAGATAGTACCTCCTTCCAGGGCTAAGCCCTCCGCGCTACGCGCCGTCCCCTGACAGACCTCCGCTGCGGAGGTCAAATGCTGATTATGACAGCTGTAGCAAACACCTTGGAACGGTGCTGCATTTTGTCGGGGCGCCGTTCGTGATCGGCAGCACGTTGTTCCTGTTCACGATCTGTGTACCAGCTGCAACAGTGATGCCATAATATTTACACTGAGGACGACATGGGGTTCGTCCGTCCACCACTGCGGAATGGTAGTTAGGCTTCAGAAGCGTGCCCGAGGCGACCCAGCATACACCACAGGCCTTGCATGGCGATCTGCTTTGCTTGATTGTTTGAATGTCGTTTGAAGCTCGAGCCTGGAGTACGAAATATGCTATAGCATAGGATGACACTCGTGATGTTGACCCTAGCCGACACAGGCAACATTCACAATTTTAATAAACTGACTTCAGGGTATGTGGTATCGAAGGTAAATTTACTTGGCCACAGCCGGATTTCCAACGTCACTGTAAGTTCTCATTGAGACAAGGAGGGAATAGCTCGCTTTTGGCCGAGTTCGACGATCCGAGAGTCGTTTATAACAGGTCAGTCTAAGTATAGAGGTTTTGAGAACTGAGTTAGTATAGAGAATGTTACTTTGGGTTCCGGAGAATTGGGTTCCATCAAGTATCAAGGTTAGTTTGGGTTCGAGTTGCCTTCTCCGAAATACTCTGGATCTAAAATCCAGAGAATATATGCCTTTGCATGAGGTCTGGCTATGGTTCGCTGATCAAGCTACCTGAGGGGTATCCAGCTGCAGGAGTACCTCAGACCCTTTCCACCCTCTTTTTTCGTTGTCGCTACGCGCCTCGCATGAACGCGGTCATCCGTCCTAGGTTCAGAAAATACACTTTCATCAATTCCAGCATGTTGCGCGCGGCGTTCACGTCCCGGTTCCAGAAATGGGCCTCGCATCGACTGTTGACACAGCGCAAGACGTTCCGGTTGTTCGTGATGACGATCTTGTAGTCCTTAAGCTTTGAATTCTTGAATTTTTCCATCTCTTTCTTCTCCTTGGCCTTCTTTTTCACCTTCTTCTTCAATTCTTTCTGTTAACTTTGTTGTTTTCTTGACGACTTTTTCCTTTTCTTCATCTTTTATTTGTCGAACTTTCGTAAACAAAGGGGTCTGCTTGAGGCGTTTGTGACAGCAAGAGCAAAGCTTGCTTGTGCGGAATTCGTCCATCGGGAGCACAGTAGCTCTCTTCTTCAACGCCTCGACGAACCCTTTCACCGGTCCCGTGGCGTGACCCTTGATGCCATCCCGGCGACTCCAGTCACCGTACCCAAAGCAAACCTGCGGACTCGGTATCGGCACGACACGTTTGGCCAATGCGTCCAACGCCTTTGTCTTGAGTCGATCTCGCGTAAAACGCCACTTCAGAAACGGATTTTCAGTGTGTAAAGCAAGTAGGAACCGAAGATGCTTCCAGAAGAACAAAAGACTATTCATGTACTGGTAGTAGCTAGCACTCTTGAATGACGGCATTGCATGGATAACACTCGCGTACCACGGTTCTCTCTTTTTTAATCTCTCGTTCCAGGCTCGAAAGTGGTTCATTTTCGACATGTGTCGGTACTCACCAGTACTGATTTCGATTATCTCCTGACCACGGCGATATTTTTGATTAAGCTGCTTCCGCTTCCTCCGCTGGTGCTGCTTCTGCCTCTTACTCCGAGACCGTCTTCGAGGCAGGCAGCCAACACTGACTGCAGTACATAAAGTCCGCATGCCGGGATCGATGCCAATCATCACGTCGGGAGAATAGTCACTTGGTAGACGTCTGCGGGCTTTCTCGAACGGATCTCTACTGTCTGTTAGCACTTTGTCGTTTGTTTCCTCAGTAAGCTCGTTCACGTCTTTCGGATGAGTGAGCAGAATGCTAGCCCCGTAACCATTCGTACTGACCTGGTCGGCGAAGTATCGGCTAGCGTATGTCTTCTTCGTTTTATGATCCATGGTGTCGAACTCTGCCCTCGACACTGGACAGTCAGACACTCTCGTCTCGAACTGCGCTACATTGACTATCTCTCTCAGCAGCATTGAGCGATTTTCCTGAAAGAAAGACGTACAAACTAACCCGCCTCGTGGTGCCAGTGGAATGGAGTCCAATTTCCATCCAGTACGCTTGAAAATCCGTGCACAGATACCGTGAAGCGTGGACCCATTGATCGTGATGTAGCAGCCGGAATATGAAGTCGAGTATGGCAACAAGGAATACAGCCGCGTTCCTTTAGTCTTTGGGTGCTCTTTCGCGAACTTCTCCATCCATGTCAACATATCATAGAGCTTGTGAACAAAGTGTTCCAAGTTGTTCCGAATGTTCCAATCCCACGGAACTTTGACCAGCCACCCACGCAGCTCACATTCAACTGGATCGTCGGTATTGTCCCACTCGTCCCAAAGTTTGATCATCTTGGGTTTCTTGGGTTTCTTGAGTTTCGAGATCTTCGTTGGTTTGACAGACATCGGCTTGGCTTCTGCGGCGTTCTCTGGAACTTTAGCCTGAGCAGGAATTTCCTTCACCCTGTAACAACTCTCGACAAGTCTTCTTGTGGTCTTCGCATCCAGCTGAAGCTCGCCTTCCTCCGCGTACCGGAAACGGATGTACTGGTGCAGTCGTCGTCGAAACTGGAGAGCGATCATGTTGTGGGAGTTCTCCATTAACGTACGTGCAATCTCTCCACGAATCGCAGAGGAGAACTCTAGTGACGGTGGTTCGTACGCTGGATTATGAGCACGCTTCTCCCAAAACATCCGCAGTGTCTTGTTCAGCTCCTCATCCTTTGACTGCGCCTTGGTTTTCTTACGTTGAGTGTCGTCGCGATCATCCTCTACCTCGTCTTCACCGGAATCAGGTGCCGACTGTGTCACCTTGGCTTTCTGTCGCTTTCGTGACTTCATCACCTTCTTCGGTTCACGCATCTTATGATCTTCGTCCTCAGCCTCCTTCATTACACCCGCACAGCATCGGTTAAAGAACGTCTTGTCAAAGCTGGGCAGTGGGAGGTTTTCTTTCAGACAACGCAGCACGTGAACATTCACGAGGTGCCAGGCTTCCAGCTGACACTGCTTGAGCTCATGTGCAGAGCGCTGAATCTCACCTACAATCG
Source organism: Phytophthora palmivora (assembly GCA_008079305.1). NCBI lineage: Eukaryota > Oomycota > Peronosporomycetes > Peronosporales > Peronosporaceae > Phytophthora > Phytophthora palmivora. Next base: position 191,876 of record VOQZ01001046.1, on the reverse strand, counting down.
GCTCGTGTTTGCAGATGCGAGATAGTTTGCAAATCACACTTCGTTGGACCCGATTCTTGAGGAACGTCTTCTCCTCATCAGTTATCTTCCGCTTGGGGGACATCAGGCAAGAAATGAAATGGAAGCAGTGTGGTGGGTGCTTTCGATCTTCGCAGAAAATTGCGAGCTTGGTGCAGTAATTTAGATTATTTGGTATTAGGCTTGCATACGTGTTTGTGATAAGACGATCTAGATGTCACCCCAGGAGATGATGAACCTGCTGGCTGACACGCTCACCAACGACGACAGATGTCTGATATGCGGGCCATGATCAACAAACCATTGGATACTGACAACCACCATGGATACTTCCGATCATCAACCCGGTGTACATAATCGCCACCTATATCGATTTACAGCCACCAAATTACGGTGTTCACGTCGTGGTGCGACCGGAGAGGTGCCTTGGTCTTTGCAACCGGGCGTGTTGTCATAACTGCAACATGGTTTTGATCGTGATCTCCAGCATCGATTAGCCACCCGCTGATCTACCAACCTACCATCCATTGTGAGCTTCTCATCTGGCGGTCAAACGACGCGCCAGTCAGACCTTCCACCGGTTAGCTCTCCCGCCGGTCAAACGACACGCCGGACTGCATTGAGCAAGAGTAGTAATACTTAAATGAAAAATGAATGGGAAAGGGCTTTTGAGAGAAAACGCCAAAAACATACTGTAATATCAATTTTCGGAAGGCGGTGGGTTGAGGAGGATGTCTCGCAGGTGGTTTCGGCAGCAGTGCCTCAGACAGTGGCCACTTGGTGTCACTATGGAGGGAAGTGCGATGGATGAACTACGAAGACAATTGATAATACGAGGAATTGTGAACGTTAGTGATATGCTCGTTCACACGAGTATGTTCCTACGTGATCCACCAGGCCACATCAGCAGACATGATGTTCGCCGCATATTTTCGCGTTCAAGGGTGGACCTTCCTGTTGCTCATGGGGTAGATCTGCCTGACGGTTGTGATACAATTCTAGCCACGGATCAGGTGAATGATCCTGCTACTGAGCCTGCTCTGTTGGGACCACCAATTCCGGTGACAGCCGAACCAGAGGATTATAGTTCCCACGGCACACCTGAACCTGTTCAAATATCAGATGACGAAGAAGATAGCAGTACCCGGGTTGATCACGCAATCGAGCACGAAAATTACCGTGAAGATCGCGTACACCGTTATGTTCGAAGAGTTCGTTGGCTTTATGGAGATGACGGTGCGTTGAGAGCTCAAGTACAGTGGGAAGACAGTGTGTTGCTCGCAACTGATTTGAATCCAGAGGATCTGACGAATTACACGCACCAACTTCGAGAGACTGAGCCCGAACCCGTGTCAGTTCCTCAGCAGCATCAACAACAAGGTTCTCTCGCGCCGACTCACCAAATTCCAGCTCAAATCTCCGATGATGAAGAAGACACACAAGAAAACGTCGGTGAAACCTAACGTGACTATCCTCGTGAAGATCGGACACAACATCATCATTACGTACGTATTGTGCGTTGGTTTGTTGGTGACGATGGTCTTTTGAGAGCACAAGTGCAATGGGCGGATACTATTGAGCCCGCAACCAATCTCGACCCCACTGATCTTGCTCTGTTTCAACGTCTACAACGAGAGCGACGACTTCGAATACGGGCGAGAGTGACGCGCTAGTACCAGACAAACATGCATAAGTCAAGATATTACACTAATCGACTATTTTAATAAATCGTCGCTGACGGTAGTGATCACTATGCCAGATGACATAACGACGACGAAAAACAGCGCAATTTTGCTGCCAAAATGGCGAAGGGCATTCAGCAAACAAGGGGGGTCGAGCTGGATGAAGACTTAATTAATTCGGGGAGATTTGTGTCACGGCCGCAACGGAACCGGCTTGGATACTATAAGACATGAACGTTTCCAGTCATTGTGCCGGAAGATTAATCTATTATTACTAGCATGGATTTTGTATGCAAACTGTCCTGGCTAATATTACCTCCGTCAAACAAGTCGCATGCCTTACCGCTTGAATGGACCATACGCCGCCAAAAGAAAGATAGATTCAAGGAGCAGCATTCTTGATGGAGTTTCAACGCCTTGATTGATCAGTGAGCTAGTCTGTCGCGACACTCGTGCCGTGAACTCTTGTTTCTCGATGATCTGCTGCAGAGATTACAACGGCAAGCGCCAAGACGGAGCACCAAGAAGGAGCACCAATCTATTCCGAACCGTCGCTTCTCGAAGCGGCATCGCACTATTGCTACGTCGCATTTCCGGACTGTCAGTCTTGAACCCACCGTATCCACAACTGTGTTCACTTCTCCATCAGAAAGATGCCACGCGTCTGGTCTCTCCTGCCTCTCCTTCTCCTGTGTTTGATCGTTGGCATCTGTATGTACCGTAATTGGCTCAAGACTTCTTTAATAAAGTGTTGCTAACAGTTTTGACCGTGTTCGTAATGCTACTTTTGCATAATGATGTTTATTGTAGCTACAGGTAGTCAGAAAATAGGAAAATATAGGTCAATTCGTAAAAAAATCGGAAAAGTCGAACTTTGCAAACCCCACCACTAATCGACCAAACGCCATCACTTCTTTTTTAGTCTATCGTATCTTTACCTCTCAATATTGATGTCCCGCAAACTCCAGAACACCAACCAAGAACGCTATCAGGTAAATGTAGCTCGTATTTATGTTGGTACTACCGTATGTTGTGGTTGCAGTTCGCTGTCTACTTCGCTGGACTTCTACTGTTAGGCACGCGGCCTGCGCGTGCTTGGCACGTGGCTTTTGGGGCCTGGAGTTGAAGTGGAGTGAATTGAGCAATCTCATTGGAGGATCATCTAGGATCGTGATCGGTGATTGGTTGATGACTTCAACTTAGTGCATCCTCTATGCACATTGACGACACCACGCGATACACATCACAAGAGAACCGTTTCTGTCTCACATTACATACTCAAGTCAAGTCAAACATGAAACCAGGGAAGACACTAGGAGAGCTGCATATGTAAGACCGAGCAAGCAGGACTAGAATTTCTAACTCAATGCAGCTCACTTTCAAATCTACTTCCTTCGGGTTAACATCACTACAAGCCTCGTTCGCAAACCTATACTCCTAATTCCGTACTAAAATGCTATTAGGCTGTGCTTGAGGTGAAATCTGCTGGGGAGCTCTAGCGGCAAAGTGTGGTGTTCAACGTGCAACGTTGTGGCGGTGGACGAGAATATCAGATAAAATTTCGTATGCTCAAAACCAAAAAAGCGAAACGACAGTGATTAGCACAGTAAACGAGGTGTACATTGCGTTTTCCACTGCTGGAAGATCGGTAAGTTCTGTTTACTGGTCTAATGAGGACATAGTTGACTATCTTACAACGTTTGTGTTTGTGTGAGTATAGGCTATTAGCGTGGTTTACAGAGATGTAAAAAAACTCAAAATGTAAGTTCAAGTGTTACCGCTTTATCTAATAGTCGTTTATTTTGTATTATTTTGGCAGGTGTAACTAGCCAGTGCTTACTCCTGGGGACAGTACGATTTGAACCACTGGGAGGTCACTGGAAGCGGCAATAGCTAGTATAAGACGGTTTCTCATTCGAAATCGAATTTCTGTGAGAGTAATAACACATTGTGGAACCAAAAAAGTTCAGAATGGTCTGTATTATTGGACTACTTAGCTAAACCTTTTAATATTATGAAGTGGTGGTGGACCGATATCCCTTTTTCGGGTCAAACTCTGCGTAGGTCACCTCGTGCGCAACCCGCTTTTTGGGTCAACTCCTGCGCAACTTTTGATCAACTAATGTTCAAAAATTATCACGGTCGACAGGTATTATTGTTAGGCCAGGAATTTAGCAAGTGATAAGGCGTTGTTACAGAAAATCTAAAATACCATATTTTAGTGGCATCACAGGTTGATTAAAATAGATTATAACAATAAAGATGTAGTGCCCAATGAAAACCCTACACTAGTCTAAATATATCAACAAGGTGATATGACAAGGTGCTCTACACATCCCAGTTATTACCTACTGAAAGTGATGGTGCTGCACCAAGTAGTCCCCTGAAGCTCAAAATTCTACCAATTCTAAAGCAACTCCTCCAGCTACCAAGTTAAACCCCTTCATCCTGTCCGGCAACATGGATCACCACCACATCTTCAACGCTAACTCTTCCGACTCGTTCCACTCCGGTATTAGTGGTGACTATGGCTCCGCCATTAGTGGCATATCGTCCGGTCACTCCGAAATTATACCAAGCCAATCGTCTAACTCCGGCTGGAGTAATGGTCATCAAGCTGGAGATGATGACGGGTTCGATCTCCCTGATATCACTGAGAGATTTTCGAGCCAAGAATCGAATGCTGGTTCGCATTTGAGTAGTCAAGAGAGTGAAGGCCGTCAAGTTGAAGATGAATTAACAAGCGGTGGATTTATACTGCTAGACAGTGTCGAACCTGTTTCAGGTTCTAAATCGTTTCATTATCAGGAGTATCAATACTCGTTCTACCATGGAGGTGGTGCCACTCGGAACAACCGCTGCAGTTCGTACTGCCGCACCCAGTGTTTAGCTAAGCTATATATTTCCAGAATGGGTGCCGTTGTGCGAGGGAATCACAAATCTGATTGTGTTCCAGCAATGCGTCAAGTTCCAAATGGCCCTCCTTCAACTTTCGTGAATTGGAAACAGCAAATGCTACTGGCGACAGATGAAATTGATATTCGCGATGTTAGTCTTTCGCCAAGAGCAGTGTGGCAAATTATCTGAGAGTGATTCTATAGCGACGACAGCATCATTGTGCAAGGAGCGAGCAAGAAACAAATTACGGTCAGCTGTATCGGACAAGGAGAAACCATTTTGGGAGGGAAAGTTTTGGTCGAATTGAAATAGTGCCACCGTGTGATGTCAAGCACAGCTCAGGTCTGAAGTTTTTCCAGTTCCACTTCACTTATTACGAAGACGAGGTATTGCATCGAGTAATTGGTTGGTCCCACTCATTGCTAATGGATCGCCTGAAACAGCGACACTGCTCCATTTCGTTGATGCAACATTCAGATGTGTACCAACTCAGTTCTACCAATTAGTTGTTGTGATGATGTACGACCCGATTTCTAATTTATATCTTCCAGTTTGGTACGTGCTGACCACCGGAAAAACTTCCCAGATTTACGAACACATCTTTCATTACATTTGTGTTGCATCTAAGAAGCGGTTAGATCCAGCTCATATTGTCTGTGATTTTGAGTTTGCGATGATCAAAGCTGTCAAGGACCAGTTTCCAGATTCTAGAATTGTGGGATGTCTTTTTCACTTCAAGCAAGCGTTACGTCGCAAAATGCTCAAGTTAAAACACCGAAGAAGAAGTGGCTTTGGCCATGGGTGAAGGGTGCATCGATAGTTTTACCTTGATTCGCCGATGCGATATCGTGTTCAGAGGGATCCCTGATGTACGGCGAATGACCAAGCGTGACTACAGGGATCAAGGTAATCTGTATTCAAGAGATAGTTGGAACAAGTTTTGGACATATTTCACGAATATATGGATCAAGCAATTTGTACCTGAATGGTGGTATGTCAATGGTCTCAATGAGGACATTGTCACCGGACCAATAACCCTCTTAAAAGGAAATGCCGCACGCTAATCGGTCTTTCTCCGTACGGAAATTACTTTATCTCCCACCGCTGTTTATAACCATATTATGGCTAACCGCGTTCTGGTGCATCGCTTTGGTGCATGACTTTTGATCTGGAAACCACGCCCCGTGACGATATTGTCTGCCTCTACAGCATGGAGAGGTGGTGACGACGAGGGCGATGACAATATCGACGCCATACTGGGAAGGTCGTACAAATCAGTACTGTTGACGTGGTCCACGTGTTCCCTGCAACTCCGCGTTTTGCAACGAAGGGTGCAAATGCAAAAAAAGCTTGAATTACTCCGCTCTTTGCAAAATACCCGTACATGCGAAGCGTTCGCATGCGAATCAAGCGTTCTGCGAGATGGGAATGTAGGGTCGTAGTTGAGACAAGTACTCAAGTCGTATCAAGTCGAGCAGCTGTAACTAGCGAGGTTTTAGTCTAGACCAATCGTTACAACAAATGGTCATGGTTTTTCCTCACTGAAGAGAACCAAGTCTGTATCACAATTCAACTTTCATAACAAAGAACAAAAGGCTATCAGCCCAAGGTTCTACTAGCACCTACGCGCTTCCACTCAGCAACACTATGTTGAAGTGGAATATTGGCAAAACCTTTGCTGGAACAAACTACACATCCTAGAAGACGCGTGCCCAAGCAATGATGGAAACCCAAGATTTGTGCCGTATCGCCACCGCGTCATGCAACAAGACGCGATGAAGAAAGCTTCTGGCTTCGCGAACGCAGGGCCCAAACGCTCCTGCTTGAAACGCTAAGTGATGCGATGGTATTTAGTGTTGGTACACAACTCTACCATACGAAGTTCTGGAGTAGTTAGGCTCATTCTTAACCGGCTCATGCGGCCACACGCGTCGAAATACAGGAATTTCATTGGCTAAAGTTTCATGTGGCCGCATGCGAGTTGGTCCAGAAATAAGGGCTCATTCGTCGATTTCAACGCATGCGCTCAAATTGACGCATAGCGCGAGTAGGGGATGCATAAGGACAAACCAACCATCGCTTACCTGCTGTATTTCTTCAATTTTACCAACCAATCACCTTTCATCGTATTTAGTGCTCCAACAATCAGTAAAACACACATTTGTCAACTTTCAGCATCTCGCGCATTATTCTGCAGCTATGGCTTCTACTGATCAACCTATCATTCGCTCAGTAAACGAGGAGGAAGAATTAAGCGTCCTACTTTTCCCTATATGGCTTTTATCACAGCGGTGAATGGATCACAAACCAATCAAATCGTTGTTGTACGTCGCTGCATCGAATGGAGGGTACACGCTGATCGGTTTTTACTGGAAAGCGAGTTTAAACAGTATTATCGAATGAGCTATGCTGGATTTGAGAGACTACTCTCATATATCGGCTCTGACTTAGTTGTCAATAGTCTTCAGTCTGCTCGTCGTGCAATGGGAGAGGCACCCGTTTCACCTGCAGGCATGCTTCAGGCATGTATTAGTTGGTTGGTGGGTGGAAGTTATCATCACATCCGCCTTATTACAGGTACAAGCAGAGCTGGATTTTATCGCACAGTATATTGCGTGCTACGCGCGCTTAATATATGTGGCGTTCTGGCTTTGAGATTTTCAGGGACACAAAGCGATATGGAACTTGCTTCAGCTGGATTTCGGTTAATCAACGCGTGTGGCGCAATTCCTGGTTGTATCGGAGCCATAGATGGATGGTTCTGTCCAATTAGAGTGCCGCGACGATCTGAATGTGGACGGGCCGTATCTTTTTTTCGGGGCATTACCAGAGATATGGACTGAATGTTCAAGCTAGTGCTGACAATCAGTGTCGATTTACTGCGATGGCTTGTCGTTCTCCTGGTGGTAGGAATGACTCAGTTGCGTTTATGCCTTTGAGTAAGGTGTTATCTCAAATTTGGTTTTGTGGTTGGTGACAACGCATATCCCCAAACAAGGGTGGTATTAACACCGTTTAATCAAGCCCAACTAAAGGATCGACCAGACAGAGATGACTACAAATTTTTTCTAAGTCAATGCAAAATTCGCATAGAAATGTCATTTGGAGTGTTGGTACATAAATGGCGGATTCTGAAAAAAAGCACTATGTATTCGCCTCAAGAATGTTCCTCACGTGATACACGCCTGTATGCGACTGCATAATTTTTGCATTAACCAACATTTAGTAGAGTCGCCTACATCAACAAGGAAAACTATCCGTGCATTGCTCGTACATGGAATTGTGATCCTGATCTCTCCTACTGCAATACTCAATTTAAGACGGAAGGCGGGGAGGTGCTCCTTTGCTGGATGAGGAAACACGTAATATTGCTATACAACACATAGTTTCAAGAGAATTACATCGGCCGATGTACATCTTTGAGCGAAATAATTTGGTTCAAACTTAATGATTGTATGAATTGCAGAATTAAAAACACAAACACGTTAGTAATATATCCCCTCCATGTCATGTTAATTGTTAGGAGGGCGGAGTTTGTCCATCCAATCCTCTCTTTCTTTTAGCAGAACCTCGCGGCCTTCATGGAGACGTTGCCTGGATTCGTTGATCAATTCTGATGAATATTGCGCGGTCGATATCACCAAGCTGTTTGCGGATATCACCCAAAATGGCAAGGATTTGCGATCTCGCATGTAGGTCTCGAGTTATAGACAAGTTGCTCGTTCGGCTTTGATGCGTTTGTCATTGACGTACATTGCAAATGAGTTTGCCATATTATCAATTCCCTCGTGTAATTTTAAGTCTTCAATTTAGGTGACGATTCCATGCTGGATGCATCTGATATCGAGTGTTGACTTTTCTCCAGAGTGTCGAACTCATCTTCATTTAGCAGCCCACCTTTGATAAAATTGATGAGGTCAGGTTTCACTTACAATAGAATAGAAAATGTTAACCGAGTAGTATCCCACGAAATGCTCGAATCAAAATTGTGAGTGCCATACTTGTAGCCACATGTGTAGGTACCACACCCTGATGTGGTACAGTTTATCAATGTCATCGAAAAACAGAGCCGTGACAATGTTCGACTAATTAACGAGATTTCCAACAGTAGAACTAGAGCTCCGAGTCACGCATCGCCGCAACAAACGCCAAGGTTTGAATCAGATTACCAACGGAAAGTGGAATCCGAATTTGGACTTGGCTGATTCTGACGATTCGAACTCGGGCGACGGCTCAGTTGTATCCGTATCACCTGAATACTTAAGGTAGTGTAGTAGTTCATTCTATTCTACATTATACTACCAACTTAAATGGCACTTAAAAGATAAAAATACTATCATTTTGCATTGATTAATTTATGTTCAGATATAACTGTTTCTAAATTTATCGTACTTTAAAAATGTGACTTGATTTCATTATACATGATATAAGACATTGAATTTCTATAAAGAAGGGATTCTAGCCAATCGAGAACGTTTGTGACCAGGGAATAATCCCATTTACCATCCGTCCAACGCTGATTGGCTAAAACTTTCCAGGTGGTGCAGTTATCCTGGAAAGGTCTGCCCAGCTGTTCCATTTAAGACTCATACCCCTAAAGGAATGGAGCGTGTCGACCCAAACACTTTATTATGTCTCGGAACCGACGGAGGACTGACACACGACACTTACGTCAAGCATCGATTTCCCACGGACATGGGACTCGAACCCACGCCACCTGATAGCGGACGGGCTAAGCAGGCGCATACGAATCAGTTGCCTAATTTGAAACGAGTATATATTGTTTGTTCAATTCTATTTGTACATTAACCTTTAAAATATATAATTTAGCATAATATCATAATATAAAGTTTAGTAGTGATATCACATACGGCAAAATACAGTCACGTGATGGGCCAAAACGTGATCAACTTGCATAGGAGTTGACCCAAAAAGCGAGTTGCGCACGAGTTGACCTGCGCAGAGTTTGACCAAAAGAAATCACTCCGGTGGACCGATTTTCAAAAACTATCATCTCTGTCAACAACACCTCTCCAAACGTTTCAGTGCGACGTGCACTCATCACAGAGATTGTTGACAAGGCATGGAGGGCGGTAAGACACAAGGTAGTTTGCGTGATTTCATTAAGGCAGTTATCGTACCTTATGACCCTCGAGACGTGGAAGTAAACTTTGTTGTCGGCACTCCAGAGGATTTGTTGATAATGTAGCCGAAGAGGAATTTGTTTAATGTTTAAATCAGAAGGGGGGTTATTGTTCGTGATTATTGTCATGCGACATGTTGGTCATGCTAGTCGCATATATTTCCCGTTCTTTCCGGTAACTGGGTTACATGAGGATACCCCAGATTGGTTACCGCCTCCAGAACTGGATACACTTCCGAGCATTCACTTAAGGAATACTTCTTAGTCGGTGGTGTATCTAACGCCACCGACAAGGCCATTCAGTGCGTGAGATCCAACCAATCAGATAGGACCAGATTTTATTTAGAAAAAGTATAGTTAATTAGTAATTTGTACATTCAACCCAAATTATTTTATTAACCAATAAATAGAAACAGTCTAAAACTTACCCTATACTAGGTATTAAGTCACCTAAGACCAGCGACTTGTGAACGGTCATTCACTAGGGGTTTGTGTACGCTTGATAACACGCTTCGTCAAGCAAGGTGCTCGTGCTAACCCGTCACACTTGGTAGCACTTGTAGTCAATCCACGCCTATGCGGGTAGATTGATTACCTGAATCCTCTGTGGCTCCTACAAGGTAAATCAAGATGGATACTGCTCACTTGAGAGATGTTCTTTTGGTACCAGTAGCGGGATCAGCAAAATCTGCGAGATCGCTGGATCCAACTTCCCACCAATGCCCAGACACCGACTAACGAAGGGGGTCCTCCGATGATCCGTGATTTGCTGACCTTGCTCACCTTGTGTACCCGTCGGTTGGGCTGGATCTTCCTCTCTTGGTAACTGCTAAGTTGTTCGATCTGCGTTGGTCGAACGTCTTGGCGTGACGTTGGGGTCGTAGAGTAGTGTTGGGAGTCTTCCCACCACTCGCCAGTAGTAGATCTGGAGTCCAAGCGATTAAATCGAGCTTGGATCCGGGGCCTAGATCTGGATCCGGCCTTGTAGTAATTCCTTTTGTGTTGATTTCCCTTTACGCGGGGTTCTTTGATTGCTTGGCGCTTCCTATAGTGCGATCTTGATCGTTGAGAAACCGAAGATCTACCGGCTAAGCAATTAATACCGGGATCTTGTATCTGCACTTAGGGTAAGATACTAGGAGGTTGGATCTAGCCAATATATTATCTAGATATTATCAACCACCCTAGATCTATGCACCTAAATCGCTATTAATACGGTATGGCCAATGTAGTTCCTGTTTCCAGGCGCGTAGCGGAGCACTTGTGTCGTGCGATGCAAATTCGGTTCTGATTTAATGTTAAGACCTATCCCATCCTGTATCCTATCCTTAACGACACATCGACTGATTACGCTATCCTGATTCTTGTCCTTTCTTGTCCTCACCATCATGGCAGTCGACATGTTTGCAGATCACCTTGGATCTGAACCATAAACATTAGATCTCTTGTCGCAATGTTGTGATCTGGACTTCTTCTTTCTCCAATATCGTAATTATCCCCCATAATATCCAGATCACACGTCTCTCGAGTCAGATCATGCCTTAATAGGCAGATCGTGCTGATCCAATTCCAGATCGGCTACATCGGCTAGATCTCCTTGATCTAGGTTTTCCATGGCTGATCCAGTGATAATACTTCGCAATAAGCGTAACCATCACGTATCCAAGCTTACTCCATGCTGTTAATCCTCCAATCATCGTCCAGCTTTACCGCAATATATCCCGATCCCGGATCACTCGGATCCGCCTACGGATCTAGGCCCATTAGTCCTGATCCAGGTTCCCCGAATGGAAACTGATATGCGAACTGTCCTGGACTTCACGGATATAACTTATGGCCTAGATCCAGGCATCTCGATCTAGATCACCAGTTTCCATAGCGAAAATAGACATACTGCCACACCCATCTTGCAATCGCGCCAGTCCCACATCATCCTAATCTATATGTGATCTTCCCAACCGTTTAGGTATGGGTATATATGCAGATCGTATGTCATCCATCCATCACGTCCCACCTCGGGTACCACTAGTCTCCATCAATCTTATCAATCAACTGGATCCGTGACCAGATCCTTCCACATTGGCTCGCCATCTAATCCAATCACGTCCAAATCGGATCTTTCCTGGATATTCCAATGCCAAATCTTTCGGATCCACTTCATCACACCAATCACGTCCAATCCGATCATTCTTGGATATTCCAATGCCAAAACTTTCAAATCCACTTCACCACACCAGTAGGACATGCCGATGATGCACAAACAGTCAGCATCTTGAATGTCACCGATAGAAGCATCAACGTAGCGACTCTGCTACCAAAAGAACATCGCTCAAGTGAGCAGAAGACCAGATTGCTGGTGATCGACAAGGGTGCGTACCAAGAACGGATTCACATGCGCAGAATCAAACCCTACAAGTCATCCACCATGGGAGAAGATGTTATGACAAGCTAAGAAGATGGCTTGCGACTTGAAGGGATCGGACAATGAAGAATACGACCAGCGATCATTCCTACCAAGAAGTCTTTTGATGGAGAAGACTAGGACTAAGCTAACTTAACGCACAATGTCCACAACAATCTAAACACTTTTGAAGTTGCTTTCAAATCCTCAGTGACACGTCAAATTGATTTCAATCATATTTTTTTTCTCCCGGATGCACCAGCCAGTCATGGTAGGTATTTAAAACCTTGGTGATCATCTCCGGTGGTCAGAGTTTCATAGTAGTGGATATAGTTATTATATAAAACGTTTTTATTAATAAATTGAACGACGAAGTTCTTGAACAAATTATGTAGTAATAAATCAAAGCAGGAGTTTCTGTGATTAATATATCATTGATATTTGTGGCATAATTTATGGAGTCGGTCCTGCAACCGTATCCACACGTTTGTGGAACTTGTCCTTCACGCTGCACCACACTTTGGCCACTTCTCCCTCGCGCTCAGTTAGAATTTTACCCTGTGAACACAGTGCCGTGCTGTGCGACAGAGCGTGATCCTGATATAGGAGGTGATGCTCTAATGAATCCTTGCAAAGTGTGCAGTAAACCCGTTCATCACATATGCAGAAGAAACAGCGTGATGTAGTTATATTAATAAGATAACCTAGTCTATGATCAAGAGCGAATTGACAATGGAGGACGACGATGGCAACAGAGTGTAGAACTTACTTGAGCTGTACCGGCGTGTAGATATTTTGCGCTGGTTCCGTGATGAAGGTGAGATGGAAGTTCCTTCGATTGCAGTAGTAGCAAAGCAGTATCTGGTTAGAGTGACGTCATCTTCGTACCAAGAGAGGGTGTTTTCGACGGCTGGTTTCATCTCAGGGTCCCGTCGATCTCGAACGGAAGATCTGCGCGCGGAAAAACAGCTTATCCTTCGCCACAATCGTGATTTACTCCGCGAAACAGACACCTTGACTCAGCTGTGAATTATTAATGATTTATTAATGATATAGTAGTGATATATTAATCCCGCGAACTTCAGCATTATGCATATTGATACTTTTGGTTTTTCAGCAAAGCATATTTATTAATAATTGATAATGTGCAGAATCGTCGTTACTATGAAACTCTGCCGGTGGTACGATTACCCACCCATTTTCTTTGCTGACTAGCACTGCAATGCTGCCAATCGCTCGCCGCGCAACCGTCGGTCCTTCGTGAAGGCCTGTTCGGTGCTGCGCTTATGCGATTTCAATGAGCGAAAGCGGGCTAAGCGTGGGTTTCTCCTTCTCTACCGGTATCATTTGTTGTGCCCCGGCAAAGTTAGCTGTTCTTTGAATTGCATCTGCTGGTAATCGGGACAGTGAATCGGCTACCACGTTCTCGTGTCCTCGGGCGTACACCAATCCTGGTCCATATTCTTCGATTCTAATCTCCGGTGAAGTGTTTGTTCGTTGGTGAAGGTTGCTTGTATTGAAATCTTATGATCGATGAAAATCCGAAGTTTGCGTCCCCAAAGTATTGTCCGAAATTCCCTAAGCATTTCCAACACACTGAGGAGTTCTTTTTATTCATGGTGTAGTGTTCTTGTGCTGCTGTGCTTTTGCGTGACCAAAATGCCAATGGTCTGCCATTCTGCATAATGACTCCTCCGAGCTGTTTCACTGAGGCATCTGTGTACAAGTCAAATGTTTGATCAAAATCTGGGTAGCCCAGCAGTACTTGATTCGCAATCATTTTCTTTGCCTTATCGAACACCTGTTGCTCAACTGCAGTCCACTAGAAGGGGCGTTTAATGGATGTCAATGCAGTTAGTGATGCTAGCGTCTCCGATCGTCCTTTCCTTATAGTATTTAATCATTCCAATGAACCGCCTCAAGTCTCGTATGTTTCTGGGTTTGCTTAGTCGAAGAATGGCATCGACCTTCTTTGCCAAGAGCCGTTTCCCTTCGGCGGTCACTAAAAATCCTAAATACTCCACTTCTTTCATGCAAAATTTGCTCTTTGTTGCATGGACTTGTGGCGAGGCCGACGAAACCTTTATCGCCCAGGGGGTATGTATAGCGCAGCCCAAGATTTCCCTCAGGGTGTAGACCCAGAGAATCGACTTGAGAGTCAACAGCAAGGAGATAGACCCAGAGGTTCGCAGCCGTGAAGCTTTAAACCCTGAAGATCACTCCCCTTGGTTGGCGTGGGTACCTTGTGTAATCCCTGTCGGCTCATTAGTCTTCGACGGAACGGCACTCCACCGATTGTAAATGTAGCCTTGAAGAAATACAGGAGTGCACGTCTAATCCAGAACGTACCTCCACACCAAAAGGCAAACCCAGAGAATCCGATCACCCGAAACCCAGAATATCACAAATTCAGGGTTCAGGATGTCAGTCAACTCGGGGACTTGAAACTCAGAAGACACCTTACCCAAATGCCCTCGTAGCTTGATAAATCCAACAAATACAGAGTATACAAACACTACAACTAGCCGTCACTTTTGCTTTTGGACCCTTGGACGGTAGGTCACACTTACAATAGGCTCACTCGAGTCTGAAATTCAGGGGCCTAGCCCCCCTGAAACTCACACAAACGCGCACCACCCCCCAATACAGGAGGAAAATACAATCACTATCAATAACCTTCCCTTCACACAAGCAGTCAATACGAAATCCTGGAGGCGACTACCTAGCATCCCAGAATCCCCTTCGGAATAATATGAAATGGGCTACTACGAGCACAGCAAGTGACCCAACTAAGATATGGAATAGATGGACCACTCCAGGAAGCTCAAGGCCGTCACTGGTCCCCACCTAACTGGACTTTAGTTTGATGGAGTCCACACAGGCGGCTGTCCTTCACCGTTGATGTGTCCTTAGCGCCCCGCGGCCGTAGTCTCGGGTCCTCCGGATTTCCGTCGGCAGGCTTGGCAGAAGTCACTTGCGCAGTACAGGGAAAATTGAACTATGTTTGTCTTTTATCAGCTATTTCTCTCTCTGACTTCTTTTTCTCTTTTGCATTCTTCTTCGGGCAAATATCTTCTGTTTACTATGCTTGGGGTTAAATATCTTGTCTTGAGTATAGCTTGGGTTCAGCGGTCCAAACTTGCGATCGGCTTGTTATTCCATTGTCGCAAGACGTCGAAAATGCCAAATGTGGGTCCTTGGTCTTAGTATATTATGTTGTAAGACTCCCTCTCGATTCCTCGAAAGTATCCACTCTGCACATCCGTAACGATTCTTCAAGGTCACGTGTCACTTTGGTTGCAGACTGGCCTCGAACTGGCTCGGAACCCAGAGAATCACGTGATACTCAGGGTCATCTCCTGAAATCCTGGGAACTCTGGGGGTCATTGGGAGTTTGTGATGATCTTCCGATGTTGGCTTGGGAAACACTTGGTTTTAGTACTGATAGTCTAGATTCATGATCCGAACCCAGAGAAACATCTTTGAACTCTGGGCCACCTGTACTTATGGAGGTGAACTCTGGGTCATCATGCGGCACTCTGGGTATTAGGTCTGCTGCGTCACAGACTCACGTGTATCTGCATAAGTCAAAACGCTTAGCTGGTTTTGCGGGCTCCTGCGCATGGTCACGGTGGCGGTGGGTTGATTCGCAGGGTAATTTGATCCTTTGTTGTACTCTGATCCACAGAAAGATGAGGTATACTCTGGGATACGTTCGCCAGAGACACTTTCCGCCAGCCTTTAGGCACCCATCGTAAGGGAAAGTCCGCGGCTGGACTGAGTGTTTTCTTTGCACCCCTCCCAGAATTTACACTCCCAACCAGTTGGGCCAATCTGCAGTCAGGTATCGGATTCATCCCATAGTGTCGCTTCTCTCCCACAGTCGCCACCCGTGTCACACGAGTATAGCCGCGCCGCATCCAAGTCATCCACCAATCATAGTCCAATACCAACTCCGAGTCACAGAGGTGACGGCACATCGTCGGCAAATTTCTGGGAACCGCCTCATGTCAGACTACCAGTCCGGCATCCAGCAGTCTCCCAAAGACGACCTCCGGGTGACACATGTGCTCGTCAGAGGAGCGTGATAATACCAGCACGTCATCCAGATAAACTCTTACGTAGGATAGATCTCCTAACAACTGTTGCATCACGGCGTGGAATTCCTCGGGGGCAGTGCTGATCCCCATAGGTAGGAGGCAATATCGAAACTTCCTCCAAGGTAATACGACTGCTGTAAAGGGTCGACTCTCTTCGGCCAACACCTGACTGTAGTACCCCATTACCAAGTCGAGTGCACTCACAAAGGTGGGTTGTGGCAGCTCACGGATCAAATCCTGGATCTTATTCAGGGGGTAGTACTACATTTATTTAGCTTGCGGAAGTTCGACAAGAATCGCACTGATCCGTCCTTCTTTGGTATCACGAATGACGGTGCAGCCCAAGGTGAGTTTTTGCCTGGTTTCAAAACTCCTAACTTCCCTAGTCGCTTCACTTCTTCGAGTTCCGCTCCGATGAATCAACGGGATTGAATATGGGACTGTGCACTAGGTTTACTTCCTTCCTTGACAGGCAGTCGGTACGGCCACAGTTCCAGCGTCCCTATGCGCTTCTGGAAGACAATATGTACTGACTGGAGTAGGTCCAGCAATCTTGCGGGTAGATTGATTACCTGAGTCCTCTGTGGCTCCTACAAGGTAAGCCATTATGGATAGAGGGGAGTTCCCTCATTTGACCGACTCTCAGTTTGAGTCGGTCCGGAAGATGGTGGGCATCTTTGGAGGAGATGCCCTCCGAAGCTTGGCGGCTACTACGCCGGCCGAGCAGGTCGAACGCATTGAGGCGTTCGACACGTACGAGCGAGGTCTTATCGCTCACGTGTAGGGGTTACAGGCCCCCGTGGCTGAACTAAAGCCAGCCCAACCTAAGCCATTGAGGCTTAAGGTTAATCCCTACGAACGGAAGGTGGGAGAGAACCTTCCCTACTGGGCCAGAGGGATAGAGCTCGCGATGGACGCGGCTCTCATCTCGACCGAGCGACTTCGGGTCGCTTTCGCCCTGGCCAACCTGGGAGGTCGGACGAAGACCTGGGCGTACACGCGCGAAGCGACAATGCCGGGTTGGTTCACAACCTGGGCTCAGCTGTGTCAACAGCTTAGAGCCGCCTTCCTCCCGGCAAACTACGAGTATCGCCAGCGCCCCCGCTTCTTTGCCTGTAAACAAGGAAGGCGTGAGCTGCATGAGTACATCCAGGAGATCCGAGTACTCGCTGCATCTCTGGTGGGGAACCCCCTACCTGAACACATCAAGGTGACAGTGCTCGTGGATGGTCTGAACGTGGGCCCATCCCGCACGCAGTTGTTCCGCGTGCATGTGAACACTATGGAGGAAGCGATCCAGATCGCCCTCCAAGAGGAGTACAGCCACCGACAGGCTCGTACTCCTACGTTGGTGTGACAAAGCCACAATGAGTCAACAGGCGAAGTGCAGCTAGTTTCATGCGCTGCTATGGATGAATATCATCACTTATCCGACCATATTTGAGTTTTGTATAGGAATCATGGTCTCTCCAAACGCCAACCAGCGATTTTTAATTATAATCAACAAATCAGGTGATAGGAAATTTGGTTTTAATCAATCATTGCATAGATGAATTGGAGAGGCATTTACATCAGCTACTCAGACGTATCGGGTCGGAATCACTGCGTTTAAGGCGTTTGTAAACAGCGAACATGTAGCGTTTGACTTTGTTAAGCAATGCATTGAACAAGACGCTACAGATAAGTGCTTGGGGTTTGTGTTAGACAAGTTTGGTATATATATTGCATTTAATGAGGGTAAGAAGGATTAAACACTTGCCCGGAATACTGTTATGCAGTACTTCAGACAAAGTAAGATGTGGCTGTTTGAGCTGTTCCCCGTGCAACGACATATCGTCGAAGAAACGTTACTGAGCATGGGGAAGACGCTCGATAACATCTGCATGAAGCGAGATGGAAAAGTAGTCAACAAGTCACCACCGTGCTCAAGAGCGACATAAACGTGATATTGTATTTGTATGATAATGCAAGTTCAGCTAGTGACTTCCAAGACGCGGCTTTGCTGTGTCTGCCGTGGTGTCTGTTTGGACGGGCTTCGGATCTGTCCCTCGTGCCAAAGCAGAACCTCTCGGTCGTTGCAGGTAAGGTGTTCTTCGTGCGTTTCATCCGCATGAAAACCTCCGAAAAGCAAGGTCTCTCTCTGTTCCCGGATGCCGACTTGGTCACCTGTCCGCTGCATGCGATCGCCATGGCCATTATCACGCAGACAGCTCCGACCGTCGCCTTGATCGACAACTTGCCTGACGTCCCTGTCGCTACTATTGTAAAATTGTCTCCATCGACACCGCTGTTGGAGGTTCTCAATCATCCGGAAGAATTCGCCGCACTTGAACCCGCAGCTTCACCTGTTAGTCCTTCCCAATCCCCTGTTGATACTACTCCAACGATCTACAACCATGTCAACCGCCTGTTGAATCGCGTCGCACGCGTTGCAGGAGTCTCGGATGCTCTGACGTCGCAGGAGGTGCGCAACACGTGAGCGGTTGCGATGGCTTGACGCAGCGCTGGATTTTCGATCGTGGTGCCTGGAACATGAGCACAACAAACAAGGGATTCAATTACATCTTCAACACAAGCCGAGAAGATCACAAGGTCAGCAAAACACTCAATGGATACGACACTGAAACCAAGGTGAAGGCGCTGGATTTGAAACCGTTCGACACCGACACACAGGAGAAGATCACCGATGTCCAGCGCATGCTGTTCAAGGGCCAAGTACAATCTTAGTCAGCAAGTATATGTTGTCCTCATGGCCTACCTGATCTTGCACTACCCCTTGATGAAGAAGCTTCAAGCAGACGGTCAGGCTGTCAGGGCGTTTGGAGTCAGCCGCTATCAATGCGGGAGCTTCCGTGACAGAGCTCCTGGTATGGGCTTTGCACCTTGCGGTCTGTCAAGCAACGATCCCCGAGACAAGTCAAGAGCAAGCAACCTCCCCCATCATCGAACAAGGCAACCAGAGCAAGATCATCGACCATCAGCGCAGTGTAATTAATTAGCTAATGGAGCACATCAAGTGCCAAGACGAGCGCATGGATAACCTAGAAGCTAAATGTTGGGAACGTCATCACTACTGAAGAACCGGAAGCGTCAGCGAGATTCATCACAAGAACAAGATAAGTCGAAGCGCCGACGAGGGTCGATGACGAACCGTCATAGTGTCTTGTTTGCGTGGTACGCTGAAGAGCCATGGATATGGCAGACAACCATCTCGAAGCAGCGGAAGTCCGACGCTAGGCTGCTTGTGGCCTCCATGAAGCTTCTTGGCGGATTCGAGTTAGACACGACAGCACCGAAATATCGTGATCGAGTCCTAGACTTGGATAAGCGAGTGGATGAAGCCGTGCTCTCGTTTTTACCCGAGTGGAAGGTCACTTTGAACGGGGCAGGTAACGTCCTCAAGCAACTTCGCGGTCTCCACCACTCAAGTATCCTCAACACCCAGATCGAGAGTTATCAGCGTCTGATCCAGACCGTTGCCATCAAGGAATCCGCTCCTAGATACACGCAGGACGTGCTGGAAATCATTAGTGAGTAAGTTAGATAGATCGTCATACAACCAGTAAATACATCACTCTTCGATCAGACTGGTAGCTCTTGATATCGTTACATTAGTGCCCTGTAGTTAGAAGGACATCGACGGCAACACATGACGATACCTTGGGTGGAAATTGAACGACCATCCCTTTCTGGGGGGGGCTCTTCCACTGAGCTACCTAGGTGGGGGTTAGCAACAACTCAAAACAGGGTATTCATTTGGAGACCCGAGGGGGAATTAACCTCCACAGTTCTTCGTAGAGGCGGCACAGCGTTCGGCACGACCCCCCTCAATACCCCTCCTGAGTGGTCACTCGGGCACTGAGCGCGTCTGACGGAACACCGACAAATGGGTACCAATCATTTGAGTTTCCGTAATTACCTTTTTACGACTAGTTTTTACATTACATCTTAATTTTGTATACTATAAGTTTATCTACATCTGGTCGGAGCGACCCGAGGTCGGAAAGATTTGGTATGGGTGTGGGAAGCTCGGGCACATGCAACGTGCATGCCCTGCGGGAGGGCAAAGGAAGTTCCCTTCCAAACTAGAGTCTGGAGGGCCAGTGACAGAAGCCACGACCCAAGAGCTTGGGGGAGTGGGGTCACCAGTAGGGGCGGGGCACCCAACTGGGGAAGATCTAATTCCTCATGGTAGGAGTGCAGCAGGTGCACGCCATCGAGGTTTAGCGAGACTGGGTGCTCTCGAGACGAGGATGAGCAGCGACGGACTGCTTGTGGTACACGCGAGTGTACGGGGATACGGAGATCCCTTCAGAATCCTAATTGATTCTGGGGCGTCGAAGAACTTTGCTTGACGCCAGATGGTCGCACGAAATAGCGACAAGTTTGCTGACGCTTTGCGGATACCAGATGGACCTGGCTGTTAAGTTTGAGGACTATGACAGCACGGGGTCGTTCCTTGTCCTAGACATGGACAAGTACGACTTGCTCCTGGGCATGCCGTGGCTCGAAAATCACGCGCCCCGGATCGATCGGTGTGGCAAAGCCATTGAGCTAGCCCGTCCGCAGTCTCCGACAGAGCTTTGGTGAGTAATGTTCCCACCTCTGTCCGGGACTGGGGCGCCAGAGATGGTCGCCAAGGCGCTTATGCGCCCGAAGAAGTGTTGGAGCCGCTGACGCCAACGACGGTGTTGCGATGAGCCTCGCAACCGGTCATGAGAACAAGCTCATTGCCAAGCGTGTGGGATTGCCACGATGGCAAGTCCCAACGCTGAGAGTCATCGCGCCGTATGGGTTTCGACTGTGGCAGTGCCGGACGGCACTGATCAGGCGGGTAACATAGGTCCGCAAGCAGCAGAGGCTGCTGAGGAGAGTGCTAAAGGCGTCTCTTGTGTGGGTAACATAGGTCCACAGGTGGGTAATGTAGTTCCGCAAATAGCAGAGGCTGTTGTGGAGGACGGTGAGAGCGCCTCCGGCGTGGGTAACATAGTTCCACGCAAGGTCGACGAGACCGAGAAAATGAACGAGAGCGCTACGCGCGCCTTCAGCGTGGGTAACAAAGCTCCACGCAGGGCCAAGAAGACCAATACAAGGGCGGAGGTGTGGTTGAGCATCTCCCGTGTGGATAGCCAAGTACCACACTCGAAGTCTGAGACTCCACCAGCACGACCGGTCGAAGATCAGTATCATATCTTCGCCGGCGTGTCCGGCCGTCAAGTGCAGGCAAGTGCGTCCATCTGGAAGCACGGTCAGCATTGATGGACCTCGAGGAACTGTTCATGAACGATTTCCTAGCCGAATTGAAGGCCGGAGAGATTGCGGAGATGGCCCTCGTGAAGCCGGAGATCTCTCCTGAAAATTTGGACTCTTCCTCCGTAGTGGACAAGGATGCCCTGGGGAGTTTCACGAAGCAGTGTGCAACGCGCTTGGATTCTGAAATCCTATGGAACCCGGAGGATCTAGTGTATCCTCTAGTCAAAGCGTTCTCGGGCATGGTGGCAAAACATCCACCACCTTAACTCCCACCGGATGGAGGAGTATGGAACGAGATTGACCTCGTGCCTGGCACAAAGTACTGTGTCACGAGGCAGTGGCCTCTATCTCGCGAGCAGTGCGAGGCAATTGAAGTCTTCTTCGCCGAGAAGGCGAAGTCGGGCATGGTGCGGGAGTCGAAATCCCCCACTCGATCCCCACCTTCTGCGTTCGTAAACCGAACAGGAAGTGGTGTCATGCTCATGCTTACAACAAGCTGAACAATGCGACGGTACCGGCACAGACGCTGATCCCTCGCAAGGACGTGTTGTTGGACAACATATCTGGCTGTACGCTATACAGCGCTGTGAAGTAGTGAACACCAAGTTTGGCCCCAAGTCGAGTCTATAAAACCGTGTTCTACTGTAAGAGATTTCGACTCGTCAGAGCTCCCCTTAAAAGAGGCTTAGGAGCAGTTGTATACGGTTCGGACTCAGCTGATGGTTTGTTGGAGGGGGAATCTGAGACCGATGACTTGGCTATAGTATCCCCAGAGATACAGGACGAAGATGCGACCACGCGCAGAAGTCGATGACCGCTAGGGGAGCCGGGAACAATCGCACCGACAGGGCTGAAAGTTCTTGCCGACCTTTTAGTCCATTCAATGCGACTGTGCTCACTCAATGGTCGTTGGCTCCTGCGCCTGGTCGCATCGTCTTCTTGTAGCTTTGGAGATGCTACAGCCGAGTCCTTGGTCTCATCTTCCTCCTCAAAGAAGTCATCAGCCGAGTCCGTACCGTAGGCCACCGTTCCTAAACCTCTTTTAAGCCGAGCTCTGACGAGCCGAAATCTCGCGCCGTAGAACACGGTTCTTTAGACTCGACTTGGGGTCAAACTTGGTGTTCACTACATCACACCAAGGCTTCACCAATGGGACACCCGTCTTTGCGTGGAGGTGTGACTATCGGAGATGAGAACGGGTTGCTTGCAGGCTGTGAAGCCTCGGAAGGTGCCGCACCTGAGCATAGGTCCAAGACGCTGGATGTCGCCGTTGGGGCCGGAACACCAACAGCGTCAGCCTCTTCGTCCGATTCCGGCAATTCTTAAGTGTCTCCACCTTCAGAGTCCGTAGCAGCAGAGGACCCCACAGAATGCACGGAGGCCTCAAGACCAGCTTCAGAAGTCTCTGCAGACTGAGGCGGGGCAGACAAAGCTTAAGCCGGAGCAGACGATACCTCGGTCGCAGAAGGTGACCGGAGTAAACGTCGGAGTAGGACGAGAAGACGGTCCCACGTCAGGTGACGACCGAGATTGAGACAGAGTAGCAACTCGGCTGGCGGCGAAGACTTTGGAGCCACCGGACTGGACGGAAGGGGATTATCCACCGACGCTTGACGTTGATGGAGTCGACGGCGCATGGGAGGTGGGCCAACAGGCGGTGAATCCTTGGATTCGTCCTCCACATTATCTGCAGTGCTTGGAGGTGCGGATATGGCCTGGTGAGCCGAATTCGAAGCCTCGTCGTCGCAGAAGCGCTGGTCAAACGACCCAACACGGGCTCCGAGGATGCTTGACCGTCACCCGAGGAGGAGTCAACCCGAGAAGGTACCTGTCAATGTCATCAACCGTAATACTAGGACAAGCGAGTCAGTGACCAGGCCGTGGTTGGCCGAATGCTGTCGAAGGATTGAATTTTCCCTCTGCAAACCGGTGTTCTAGGTCACCAAGCTTGGAAGCAAGCCGGCACAGTACCTTCGTTCAGGCTGTCACTCCGGAGGAGATTGGACCGAAGCTTGGCCATCTGCGCCATGTACACCACGAAACCATCCTCGAGCCGCTCTCGGTGTTTCTTGGTCATCCGGACCGCTGCAGCATCAGCCTCCGCGTTTTTCAAGTGAACACCGAGCTGAGCCATGGACTCGGCGCGAGTCTCTATGACAGCATTAGCGAGTGCATGCAGTCTGGAGAAAGCGACGTTCTCCAACCGGATTGAGTGTAGAGTCTCGGTCACAGTCTTAAAATCGCACGAGGCATAGTGGCAGAACAGCTCTGCATACATCCGCAACTGAAACGCGATCGCGAGCTTGTCCTCGGTGTCCTTGACCTGTGCTTGGTATTGAGAGACCTCGTCTAGCAACCAAAACATCGCCTCGTACTCATGGAGAGGATACGGCAGCAGCCACAACCTCACCGAGGCTCGACGCGATCTGCAGGCGACCATCCTGACACCCCGAAAGTTGCTGAATCCACGAGGATACTCCGCCTCACAGAACTGGTGGAAGCTGGAAGACCGGCTTCAGGTAGATTGTTGTGATCTGGATCATACACAACAGCAAGGGCGTAAGAAGTTTGCGACTTTTTAGCATCCTTACGGTGTACGGTTCCAGGGTTGATGGAACTGTATCCGCTCTTGTTTTGAGCGCCGGGTTTAGCTTGTTGTCTAAGTCTCTATCCCGGAATGGAGTTGCCGCGTAGCAATTAAGTGGGCGAATTCAATACGAAGATTACGCTGGTCAAAGACATAGAATAGCAAGCGATCTTCCGGTGTTTCTTCAACTCCTAAAATATGATGTTCTTTAGAAAATCTCATCTCCAGGACAGCGCTTCATCCCGCAAGAGGGCTGTGATGTACTCCGGCTGTACGCAAGGGTATTGTCGTGTAGGACACGATAGAATTCTCACTTGTCGGGTGAGTTCCCACCAACAACACACGCCTCCCCGTTAAGGTTAGCGATTTGTTGGATCAAACCTGAAGACCAGGAACGATCCCTTACACCGGGCCGGTTGTAAGCGCTTCTGTATACCGAGGTTGTTTTAGGTAACCCTTACCTACACCACTAGCCACGAGCTTAGACTAGGGTGTTATATTGCGCTTTCGCGCGTAACCCTGCAGTCCCTCAGAGGAAAGGGTACCGGCGTGTTAGGCCTTATACAGGGGTGTCGAGGTATAACCTCGATGGGGAGCAAAATATACACTAGGACCTTAGTAGACCCTAAGTATACACGTAACGACACTTCACTGTCGCCTCCGATTTCTCGGCCACACCAACTCTTGACCTGACCAGGATAAACTCTCGGTTCAATGTACCTTGAGTCTACCAACAGGCATCCCACACAACTGAGCGTGTCCTGGCACTTAAATAAGCTAGCTACACTTACGTAAGTCGGACTTGACTCTTGTTAGCTGGGGGGAAGACTGCGTTTTATAAACTGCTTAATGTGAGGCTCAGAGAGCCTCTGTATGCCATCCTATGTTTTGTCCTATGCCTATATACAAATATCAAGTGTAAACAAATCACTGTAGGAGTCTCCGAGGTTTCAGAATAAGTACGACCGAGGGGTCGACAACTCACCCTTAAGTACGGATTTGGGACTGTACAGACGTGAGACAAGGGATCTGAGATGGGTACAGAGCCCTATCTCGGCCTAGTCCAGGAAGCCTCGGCCAGGTTATATTAGGCCAGCCGAGACTCCCGGATGTCACTATTCCTTTTCTGTCACTCTGTCGCGGGAGGATAATCCTCCAATGGGGTGAACCCTCGCTTTTCACCGAAAGGTTCTGTGGCGGTTGCCTCTAGCGACTGGGTCGCTACCTCACCGTTAGAACCCAACACCACAACTGCCCCCGCCTCGACGCGAACCTTCCCAACTGGTGACCGTCGTGGCGCCTCATTCTTCAATTTTCTTCGCCCATCATGGTCCGCCAGTCGCGTCTCCTGGAGCGGGCCACCGCCGCAGCCATGCAGGCTCTCGGGCCTCAAGAACAGGTATGTAACAGCTTGTATGCTCGTCCGAGGCTTCGACCCACACCTTGACTCACTTCTTGCATCTTTAGACGTCTTCTGGTACGCCCTCAGAGGGTCAACACACTCCTGCAGAGGATCGTGGAGCCGCTGAGCAGGCGGCGGAGGCCCCTCTGTCACCACCTCCCGCGCTGACAGTGGATTCAGCAACTCGCGGGGTGTCAGGAGGGTCTTCGCCTGTTTTATCGCCTTGTTCGCCTCCAACGTCTCCTCTTCTGCCTTCTTCCGAAGCAGACTCTCGCTCGACACCAACTCCCGCGTCGGCAGAGGATTCGGCAACTTGTGGGGTGTCTGGCGGGAGTTCTGCAGGCGCTATCGATGGGAAGAGTCTTGTCGGTGATCTCACCGAGCAGTCGACCTTGACCCCCGTCGACCTTGACCCCCGTCGACCTTCAGCTTCTGCAGCTCGCCAAGCTTGTCATTGGTGTCGCTCGTAATCCTCCGTGCCGCGTCGACGTCAACTTGGATCGTCGTCTGCAGAGCGCGTCGAGTCTCAGCGAGGTCTTGACTGCTGCTATCGCTCCCGTCCGGATTCCCCTTCATGAATCCGAGGAGATGGTCTCGCTCCGAGACGAAGTTTCTCGATGCCAGGAGCAGGTCAAGGATGCTGAAGATAAACTCGCAACCGAGTTCCAGCTCCGAACGAGAGCTGAGATGTTCTGCACTCAAGCTTCTTGTGACTTCAACGTTGCCGCCAACACCCTACACTCCGTTCGGCTGGAGAATGTGGCTCTTTCTCGGCATCTCGCCCTAGCTAACGCTGCCATAGCGACTCACGCCGAGTCTATGGCTCAGCTCGGTCTTCGCGTGAAGAACGCCGAGACTGACTCTGCAACAGCCATGCGGACGATCCGAAAAGATCGGGAACGTTTCAAGGCTGGTATGGTGGCGTATACCGAGCAGATGGCTAAGCTTCGGTCGTACCTGCTTCGGAGTGACAGCCGGAATGATGATACAGTGCCGGCTCGTATCCAAGCCCTGGTGACCGAGAACGCTGGCCTGCAGAGGGCAAACTCGATCCTCCGTCAGCATTCGGCCAACCACGGCCTTAACACTGACGCCCTTGTCCTCGCTTCGGTGGGCATTACGGCCGGCAACATTGACTGGAATCTTCTCGGTCTGTCTCCTCCGCGTGTGACGGTGGAACCACCTCGAACTCCGAGTTCTGATCACTCGGGTGGTGAATCAAGTGACAACGAGGCTTCAGATTCGGCGCAACAAGCCATTTCGGTACCCCCAAGCACCACTGGTACACCAGAGGGTGACTCCGAGGATTCTCGACCTGTCGGACCACCTCCAAAGCGTCGTGGTCTTCGTCGGCACCAAGTCCCATCGGCCAAACCTCGTTCGTCCGCCTCAGCCGCTCCAAAGTCCTCTTTGCCGCTCACTCGACGACTCGGTCGTCCTTCAGTGAGACCCAAGCGTCGTTCGTCGGCTCCGACCCCTGTTCCACTGCCGTCTACAGTACTCTCGTCTCCTGCTGTTTCTCCGACGCCGGTTCCGGCTCTCAGTGCTTTGACGCCGGCCGCGCCAGCTTCAACTTCGGCCGTGTCAACCCCACCGGCTCCTCTTTCGACTGCGCCGACCGCCTCTGTCGAGGCCGAGGTCTCGCCTGCTTCACAGCAAGCGTCGTCCAAAGTTGCGAATGAGGAGCTCGAAGACGGGGAAGTGGCTGACGAGCTTCCGGCAGCGTCGGATAATGAGGCGGAAGACACTGAAGAGTTTCCCGACTCGGACGAGGATGCCACGGCTTCCAATGCTGCAGCCTCCGAGCCCATGTCCGAAGTCGTTGACTTGGCGTCCGGTAATGCTGATAATGCCGAGGTCTCGAAGCCCATGGACAGTCCATTTTCGTCCCCGGTGCTCTCATTGCCCCGCAAAGATGGCCGGCCTGTTCGGGGTGCATCCGTGGTGTCCGGTCTCCGCTCAATGGAGATGGTGGAACGAGAGCTCGCTGAAGACGATTTCGTCCTCGGTCTCTCTCCGGCTGGGTCCACACCACTGGCCGTGGCACAGACACCTCCTACTACTGCCTCCGGGACTGATAATCGCCACGTCTCTCCAGTCCAACCTCCGAGGTCTCGACCGGTTGCGATTGCCCCATCTGCCGCCTCTCCTTCGGCGCCTTCGTTGTTCCGCCCTAGGCGGTCTCAGTCGAGCACTCGGAGACCACATGCGGTGGTCACGGCAACGTTATCTACGGCGCCAGGCCCGAGCTCGGTGACTTTTACTCCCATCGGCAACAGTCTCCAGCTTCCTCTCGGATCGAAGAAGCTCGCTGCTCTTGCCGGGCCTTTCTTGGAGCCTGGTTTCACTGCGCCCGGTGCTCAGGAGGCTTGGTGTCAGATCCAGAACCGGAGTCTGTCCGAGCCTCTGCCGAAGGATGGAGTTTCGCCCGTGTCTGCTGCCAGTCTCTCGGCTATGATGGACTGGGAAAACTCCAGTCATCCGTGGCAGCAGCTCCGCCGCCGACTGCCCGAGCAGCCGTGCCTCTTTGACTCCAGAGGATTTCCACCGGGGACGAAGATCTCCATTCGAGAGACTGGGCTCGGACGCACCGTCAAGATGTGGCGGCAGTTCCAAGTTACCTCCACGGACAAGACCGAGAAAGCAGACTTGGGTCTCGCCTTGTGGGAGCGTCGCCACTGGATCCAAGTCTCGGCGGTCGAGAATTACCTCCGCCGTCTCGAGAGAGAGCATGGGCGTAAAGATCCTCTCGTTGTCGCCTTGGTTGCACAGTGGAAGACGTACAACAAGGCTCGGAACCTCCGTGCGGACCGTCTCCGTCAGCAGATGGTGTATCGAGTTTGGGAATGGAGCATCGAGCGTGACAGCAAGCCTCGGGAGAACCCTGCTGAGCTCCTACTGGAGCCTTCCTACTTGCAGTATCCGTTTGAAGTGTTGGATTGGGCTTCGGCAACGGATGATTGGATTCAAGAGCTGATAGTTCTCGATGCGCAACAGCCGTGGCGCAATTGCTGGATGGATGCTCCTGCCGAGCATCCGTACAACACTACCTTCGCTCCCTGCAACCCTGATGTACCACTATTTGTTCCTCGGCACCGCTCTTATGCAAGTGTGGCGTCCTCGGTTGTGGTTAATCCAACTCTTGATCCGGCCGCTGTTCGTGCTTCGTGGGCCGCCGAGTCCTCGGACACACCGGCTTCAGCTTCGGAGGTTCCAGCTTCCGGCATTTTAGGGTCTCCTCCTGCTGACATCCTGAGTGCCGGCTTGGACGTCCTCGTGGACTTGGCTACCGCTACCACCGAGATATAATTTCGGTCGGTGTCCTTTCGGTTTTGTTGTCTAGGCTACTTCCGTAGTTTCAAGAGTGATGTAGTGTAGTTGGTAGCTTGGTTTCTCCGTCGTTCTTTGTCGTAATCTCCAATTCACTGGTTCGTTTACTTTTCATGCAAATATGCAATGTTCGGTACAGTAATCTTCGTCATTCATCTCTGTAGGCTGTACCGACCCCGCAGAGGATTATCATTTCAGTACAGTAGCTTCTTTCGTCTGTCACTGCAGGCTGTACTGGCCCTGCAGGCAGGTCAAATTTCGGTGACGTTCCATTTAGTCCTCGTCGGCGACTTGGACCATTTGCAACCGTCGGTCACTGCGCTTCTCTCGCAAGTAGTCATAGAGAAGACCTCCACACGACAAATTTGGACGCAGGTTCCCATGTTGGTTCATCATATCCCAACCACTTCACTTTGAACTCTCGGACGGCTCGTTCGGTGCTTGTGGATAACGGGACGCGGTCGTCGAGGATAGCCCCGACCTCGTATTCACCGGCGAGTTGATCAAGCTCCCAGCTATCTTCGGGAAGCAATTCCTCGTCGAAATCTAGTCTCGTTTCCTCTGTCACTTCCGGTGTCAACCGGCTCTTCGGTCGACTTCCGAATTCGTTCACAGCCTTGAGTCGAGATACATGGACCACAGGGTAGAACCTGTACCCGCTTCGGTCGGGTAGTTCCAAATCATACGCGAACTCTTCGACCTTTCTCTTCACTCGGAATGGCCCATGCCATCGGTGTGCTAACTTCTTCGTCAGACCTGGTTTCACACGTTCCATGTACAACCATACTCGGTCACCAGGCTCAAACAATGGCCTCGGTGCGTTGACCGGGGTGTCATCTGCTTCCCCTGAGACTGAGCGTGCTTCGTCCAAAGGCTCGGTCGGGCCAGTACTCGGTATAGCCGCTTGCTCTCTTCCACTAAGTGCTTCATTATGTTTCCGGGCTCTCCGAGACTTCTCGGTGGCTTGATATTCCTTGGCCATCTCTAGTGCAATCTCTTGCTGACGGTTCACTTCTCGGCGCCATGCTAACGCGTCGGTTTGTTTCCCAGACCCTCGTTTGAGCGACGAAGTCATCGCTCGGAGCGTAGACTGTGCGTCCCACCCATGAACAAGGTAGACCGGAGTCTCCTTCCTCGTTGCATCCATCGAGTTGTTGATCGCGAAGATTAGCTTCTCGGCGATCTCATCCCAATCTTGTTGGAGCGGGTCCTCGGCGTACACCCGCACTGATTGCATGAAGGTCTTCACCGACCGTTCTTGTTGACCATTAGCCTGGGGACGGTAACTCAGGGTTGCTCTTGTCCTTGACTGCATCATCTCGGTGAAGGCTTGGAACACCTCGCTCATGAAGCGTGGGTCACGATCATGCCGGATCATTGTCGGAGCACCGAATCTTCGATAGACGCACTCTTCGAAAGCCTTTGCCACACAGAGTGCAGTTGTATCGGCCATTGCCTTTCCCATCACGAAGCTTGTGAACGCGCACTGGAAGAGCAAAAGCACTGTATTGCCCCTCCGAGACTTCGGTAGTGGTATGACAAAGTCCATGGACACCAGTTGGAACGGTCTCTCGGCGAGCACGTTGCCGGGCGAATACCCTCGGAGCTGTGGTCGGCTCTTGCTAGAGCTGCAATCGGGGCAGGACCGTACGTGCCGTTCGACATCTGCGTAGAGGCCGATCCAATAGTAGACTTGCCTAATCCTGTTGAAGGTTCGGACAATGCCTTGGTGGCCGCCTTCTAGCGAGTCATGGCAGTTTTGTAATACCTCTTGGACCATCGTCGAGGGCACTACCAGACGTAGGATAGTCTCCTCTTGTTGTCGGTCGCTCTTCCGGTGGCTCGTCCCGAGGTAATACAGGACGTTATCCTCGCTTAGTGTGAACCGGTCAGACATTTTCCATGAATCTCTCGCTGCTCGATAGCCTAGCTTCGAGTCTTCACCACGGAGCACTGTCTTGAGATTATACCATCTCAACTCTTCGTCCTGGGCTACTGCAATCCGTCTCCGACGCTCTCGTCGGACCATCAGAGGGTCTATGTCGTTTGCACTCGGAGCTGTTGAAGTTGAATCCTCGGCACCCGGTTGCTCCTCTCGCACGTGGTTTTCATCTTTGGTAGGCGTATCGTTCGCTTTGGCTTGACTGTCCGTTTCTCTTCGGTCGACTACTGAGGTCTCGTTGGTAAATCTGACTCGCTTCTTGTTAGCTTTAGCTTGTTGCCGGGTGGTCACCGTTAGTCGTCCGGTCTCAGTGTTGTCTTGCACAAATCGAAAAAGGTTCTGCGATGGGGAGAGCCCGTTCTCACATGGGCTCGGATAGTGTTGACCTCGGCCTTGGCAGTTGGTTCATAGATGACGTCTTGAATGCGGTTTAGCGCAACCAATTCTGACAGCCTGGTCTCGGTCGACACCACTTTAGACACCTTGCTCTCGAGCGTTTCGCTTGCTAGCGAATCTGCAGCTGCATTGAACTCTCGGACCACGTGCAAGTACTTCACTGACCGGAACTTGGCTGTGAGTTCTCGGTGGCGTTTCAGTTGTGTCAACAGTGACTCCTTACGACATGCGATCACCCCTAGGGACTGCTGGATTGCGAGTCTCGAGTCGCCCACGATGGCTAAGGTCTCGGTCGTGTGTTCTAATGCAGCTTGTACTCCGTTGTTCATTCCCGAATACTCGGCGAGGTTCACCGTGGTCGCCTCGAGGTAAGCACTCGCAGCGGTCACTATAGTCCATTCTGGTAGTTTCCACAGTATCCATGCACAACTGCCATAGCCACCGTGCTTCTCGGTCTTAGCTGAACCATCAAACGATAGCACGAGGCCTTGGTAGGACCTCGGTAGCCGTGCGTACAGCAGGTTCGGGTCCATCCTAATGCTCGGTGACCCTTTGGTTGGTGGTGCAACTTGTGCCAGCGAGTCATCTAAGTCGACGAAACTCGTCAGCCCGGCTTGGAGCAACTGCGCGAATGCGCAATCTCGTTCCTTCACCCGTTGCACCACTAAGTGCCACGGGGACAGCATAACTGCGAACTGGGTCGTGCGTCCGAACAGTGTCTTGGACTTATGTACTCAGTCAAGCGTCGAAAAACGCGTATAGACGTGGATGGTCCGACCTGCTAGCTGAGTGTAGCACACCTTCAGCAGCAGTAGAAGGGCCAAGACCTCTTTCTCGGCCGGATGATAGTTCATCTCGGCGTCTTTGAGAACACGTCCGCAAAACCGAACTGGGTGCAACTTGTCGTCGTGTTCTTGCATGAGAGTGGAGCTCAGCGCCCACTCGTTCGCGAAGAGCATGACGTGCACCGCTTTGTCTCGGTCGAAGTGCCGCAATATCGGGGCGTCCATCACCTTCTGTTGAAGTGCTGTGAAGCTTCGTTTAGCCACCGTGAGGTCACCCCCAGGTGCGAAATCTGCGTCCTTCAGCTGGTACAACGCGGCGCCGTACACTGCAAAGTCCTGGATGAACCGACTGTAGTAGTTGAGTGCACCCAGGAACGACTGCATGCCTTTCTTTGACGTTGGGAAAGGGACTTCCGTCACTGCCTTGATCTTCTTCGGATCGGCTCGAATGCCCTCGGATGAGACTTCGTGGGGCAGGAAGTTCACCTTGGACTGCACGAATATGCTCTTCGTGAAGCTGACGCTGATCCGACACTCTGTGAATCGTTGGAGCAGTCGGTCCAAAGTCGCTAAACAGCCGTCGAACGTCTCGTTACCGAAACATATGTCGTCGACTATTCACCAACAGGGACACCGCGTCCATGACAGTAGAAGACTCTCGGTCGGCCTCGAACTTGGTTCGAGCCCTCGGTGGAGCCTCTGAATGCTGGTTGCAATCCTCAGTAGCAACTGTCCGGGCATCTTTGGTCTGTTCTTCGGCTTCGCGCATAGTTGCCGCAAACTGCGACCATCCGCCCTTCGGCTGGACAAATCCCCAAGGAGCATTGTCGATCATCCGCTGATAAATCATCGGTGCGTTCTTGAGACCAAATGGCATCCGTAGCCACTCAAAATGCCCCAGTGCGCAGACAAATGCAGAGATCTTCCGAGCTCTCTGTGTCATCATTATGGCCCAAAATCCGCTCGCTGCATCCAACGAGCAGAACCATAGGTAGGCCTCCATATCCGTCAAAAGGTCGTCGACGAGCGGCATGGCGTACTCCATGATCGCTGTGACTGCATTCACCATCTTGTAATCAATACACAGACGGATATCGACACCGTTCTTTTTCAGAACTATCACAATCGGGGACGCCCACGGGCTGTCCGAGAAGGTAATTAGTCCAGCCCGTAGCAATCCCTTCAGGAGCTCGTACAGCTTCCCGAGAAATCGCAACGGCGTCCTCCGAGCCCTCTGTTTGATGGGCGCATGCCCTTGCACGTCAATATCGCACACCACACCGTACGCTGGTGGTGGTAGCGCATTGCCACTTGAGATCATGATCTTCTCGTGACGCTTCAACACATCGACCAGCTTCTGCTGCTGACCCTCATCCAGGTCCTTGTTCTGAACGTTCGGACCGGTGTAATCTAAAGCAGTAACCGTGACCTCGGTCAAGTCAGGCAGGAATGCCAATTCTTGTGCGTAGTCGGTGAGCTCGATGTCGTTCGCCAAGTGCTCGGACACGTCATTCTCTTCAGCGTCACGTCCCGACACAACTCCCGCTGCAATCTCATGCATCGCGGAAACATAGGTTGCGTTCAATATGCACTCCGGATCTTCAGTAGAACACTGGGTATGTGCAGCTCGGTCATCCAGCTGGTCCACATCCTGACCCGAGGCGCTGATATTCTCTGACGTCACCCCATTTGAAGACTCGGTGCACAACGCATCGTCTGTAGCGTGAGGCGAGAACTCTTTCTGAGTTTGTTCCAACACTCGGTCGCCAATCTCCGACACTCGTATCGTGTGCTCCGGCTCCTCGGTCGGTATCCTCTCGACTGCTTCGCCGTCCGACACATTAGCAGCGGTTCTTACAACAAGTGAATCGTCGCGTCGACCACATTCCTTGCTGGTCATGTCCGCGACTTGAGTCATATCCTCGGCGCAGTAGACTTGATCCTCTTCGACTGGACCCGATTCCTCGGTATCTCTAGTGAGAATATTCCGAGGTGTCGGATACTTTCTGCGCTCGACCGCAGGAGGCTGTTCGGCTAGTCTACATTCATAGAGCTCGCGTTCTCGTTCAAACAGCGTCTCGTCACGGCTCTCCGCGTAGGCAAGGATCTGCCACTCCTTATACTTGTTAGAACGTAAGCGTACGTACCCAGGCTCACGCGGGAGTTCGCCTATCGGTACCCATAACACAACCGACTCACGTTTCGAGCAATTAGCGACCCTCGGCGTCACATTTGTCAGCCGGATCCACGTCGGGTGCCCCCGTCTAAACTTCGTTACCGTCGGGACGAGTCTCTCCGTCCGTCGGATCCAAACTTCGTGGGTGTCCCGAGAGGGTCGTTTGCACGTAAGCCGAAACTCTCGCCACTCATGACCGGGGATATACAAGTCCCCGGTCGGTCCACCAACCACTTGGGTGCCGTAGGGTTCATCATTCTCAGCGCTCAGCGACTTAATTAGTGGCACCATTACTTCGTCTGGCAGTCTGGCTGTCCCGTGGAACAGGTCCAGCCGGACACCCGCCGGAATCATGAAGTCCGTTCCGAGGACCACATCGACTCCTGCACTGTGGTTCATGATTCACATTTCAAACTCGTACACTCGCTCCCACCCCAAGGTGATCTTCACGAGCGCTCGTCGACGAGTCTCTAGTACTCCGGGGTTAATGCCCCGCACTTCCAAGCTTCGGCCATGGTCCGAGACCTCACGCAACCGCAGTCGCTTGGCGTAGTTCGACGAGATCACGCTGACGTTGGCTCCAGTGTCCAACAGAATCCTCGTTCGCACATCATTTGACCAAAGCTCTCATTCTCTTTCTCTTGTCGTACCGTTGGGACGACCACCACCCCAATCTCTCGCCCGGGAGCAACTTCGTCCTAGGGACGAGACCTCGGGGTTATTGTTCAACTCGGGACATACTAGCAATCGAACTCTCGGTCTTGCGGCTACTGGGTTCGCCAACATTCCACTCCTTCATTCCACACTCCCTGAGGTATACACCTCTCTCCTTTTCATTTTCCATCGTTGTCACACTCGTAATCTCTCGGTCTTCGGGCCAATTCACCTCACCTGCGAACGCGAACATATAGTCGGCATCTATTGCAGGTTCGGTTAACTGTGGCAGCCCGATTGGGACCAACCCAGTTTCAGTTGGCGGGCTGCCTAGTTTAAATGATTCCCGAACACTAAGCTTTGCAGCTCAGGCGTGAGATCTTTCTTGTCGACCTTCGATCGTAGGAGGTTGGTGAGCTCGTTGAGGGCGTCACACTTTTCAGCGTCGTGCACTTGCTTGCACAACTTGCATCGCCTGTAGCAATAATGCACAGAGTGCGACATACTGCCACAGGCTGCACAAGGACCGTACTGGCGCTGTCGGTTGTCTCGTCCGTAGCCTCGGTCTTTGTTGAAGTGACCATTACCGCCTCTGGGGTGTCGGTGGTCGGACCGGGCAAAAGTACCCTCTGCAGCGGCGCGGCGTTCACTGTCGTTGGCGGCTGCAACATGACCGTATTCACCATCGGGACTAGAATCGCTGTCGGAGCTCTCACTGGAACATCGGCTGCCGTCCCGGCGCCGTTCGTCCTCGCTAGATGTCTCGGTGCTGTCATAACCATAATGGCGCGTCTCTGGGCGGTTTGATCGAGACCTAGTAGCGTCGTTCACATTCAATGCAGCGACGAGGTCGGTTAGCGCATTCGCTACCGTGACTCTCGGGCGTGAATCGTCGCGACGACGTTCTCGGTCATGTCGATCACGGCGATAGCTGTCTCGCGGACGCTCGGTGCGCCTGCCATCATGTCGGCGGCTGTCTTCTTGGTTCTTAGGACGGCGTCCTGACGATTCTCGGGATGTTTTACGCTCCCGACGATGGAGGATGTCGTTGACCCTATCTTCGAGGTCATGAATGTCCTTAACTCGGACGTGACACAGACGCTCTTCTAGACCTCGGTCATCACACGTATCCAGAAAGTGTTCCACATGGTCCTTGGCGTCGCGTCCACCGTTCTCGAACTGCACTCCGGCATTGCGGGCATAGCCGTTAAGCCTATTGAGGTAATCACACACGTGCTCTTTATCTTCTCGTTTCGCTGAATAATACCGAGCCTTCGCAGACTGAGTAAACCGTGAGCAGTAGTACTTGATAAATGCGTCGCTCAACAACTTCCACGTACGACGAGTCTTGCGTGGGAGTTGTCGGTACCAATGTAAAGCCCCATCTTGGAGACTGAGTTCGAACGCCATGCACCACTCGTTCGGTGGCGTGTGCTTTCCTTTCATCTCGTAGATAAAGGTTCAGAGCCATTGCATGGACTTCTCGCTCTTGTTCCGGAATCCAAAATAAGGCTTGATGTTGCCGAGTGGAAGGTGGGTTGCGAGCTCGAGCCTCGGTGTGGAGCTTTTCGTCTCCGCTTTGCTCAGCTCGCGGATCTGGCGCGCCCATTCCTCGGTGAGGTCTCCACCGAGATAATCAAAGTCCCCTGAGTCGCTGTCACTGTCCGACGAATCCTCTGGGCTATCGTAGTTCCTAGCGGGACGTCGGCCAGTCTCTTGACGAGTGTTCGGAGTGGGGCGAAGACTTTCTGTCTCCTCGGCTAGCCGCTCAGATCGACTTGCAGACCTCGGTGTTACCATGTGCGAGTCTTGCATGTACGGTGAAGCCTCGGCTGTAGCCGTAAAGATACCAGAATCGGAACCCTCGCTGACACGCTTCTTGGGAGTTTGAAGAAGCGGGACCTTTGACGGGTCCGCCGCTTCCGGTGCGCGTCTGGCTATAGGTTGACGGCCTGCCCCGATCTCGGACACCCCGAAAGACGTCCGCAACTTCTTCTTCCACTTTCGCAACGCTGTGCCGGCATCAGTCGGCGTCCAGTCCTTGAGTGCAGCGTCAGATGGAAACCTCTGAGGCTCGCACCCCATAGCACGGAGAAGTAGCACCGTATCCTGAGCCACCTGTCGGGTGCTCGTTGAGTCAATGGGCACAGCTAACTCACCCCCAAGGTCCATCCAAACAGCCTGGCGGACCTGTTTCGGCCCAAACAGTTGCATCCAATTGCTCCTAGTCTTCATGAGTTCCAAACAGCGACCTAGAACTTTGTTGGCAGCCGGCGTATCACCATTGACCGGTGGCCAGTTGCCTGTCGACCGGGAAGTTGCCTTCCCGGTCATCGCCGACAGCTTCAAGCCGTCGGACCCATCATCACTGTCCTCGGTGGCTGGTTCAGGACCAGCTACGTCATCCAGCTCTTCGGTGAGGTTACGCGCGAGCGATCTCACCCCTCCGCTGCGGCCTACAGATACCACAGCGGCTTCCGAAAGGTCGGGCATTGCTGCCTTCTCTTCCAGGTACTCTTCATCATCATCTTACGTGGCGTCGGAGTAGCCAACCGACTCGTCGAAACTTCCTGAACGTTCGGCAATCGTCACCAGACGAGATGTCGGTGGTGTCGACAATGAACTTCCAGGGTGCACCGTAGGCTCGGTGCGTGTTCCACTTGACTTCATCGGTGTTGCTGGTACCGCTGACTTGCCTCCTTTCGCCATTTTCTCTCTTCTTCTCTCTCTCGAATGCTCGTTAGGGTAGAACCTAACACAACCACAACACACAGAAGGTCACACCAATCC
The DNA here is from genome assembly GCA_008079305.1 of Phytophthora palmivora. Classification (NCBI taxonomy): domain Eukaryota; phylum Oomycota; class Peronosporomycetes; order Peronosporales; family Peronosporaceae; genus Phytophthora; species Phytophthora palmivora. Next base: position 154,319 of record VOQZ01001046.1, on the reverse strand, counting down.
CGGGTCGCGGCACCAGTTGTCGTGTAGGACACGATAGAATTCTCACTTGTCGGGCGAGTTCCCACCAACAACACACGCTTCCCCGTTAAGGTTAGCGATTTGTTGGATCAAACCTGAAGACCAGGAATGATCCCTTACACCGGGTCGGTTGTAAGCGCTTCTGTATACCGAGGTTGTTTTAGGTAACCCTTACCTACACCACTAGCCACGAGCTTAGACTAGGGTGTTATATTGCGCTTTCGCGCGTAACCCTGCAGTCCCTCAGAGGAAAGGGTACCGGCGTGTTAGGCCTTATACAGGGGTGTCGAGGTATAACCTCGACGGGGAGCAAAATATACACTAGGACCTTAGTAGACCCTAAGTATACACGTAACGACACTTCACTGTCGCCTCCGATTTCTCGGCCACACCAACTCTTGGCCTGACCAGGATAAACTCTCGGTTCAATGTACCTTGAGTCTACCAACAGGCATCCCACACAACTGAGCGTGTCCTGGCACTTAAATAAGCTAGCTACACTTACGTAAGTCGGACTTGACTCTTGTTAGCTGGGGGGAAGACTGCGTTTTATAAACTGCTTAATGTGAGGCTCAGAGAGCCTCTGTATGCCATCCTATGTTTTGTCCTATGCCTATATACAAATATCAAGTGTAAACAAATCACTGTAGGAGTCTCCGAGGTTTCAGAATAAGTACGACCGAGGGGTCGACAACTCACCCTTAAGTACGGATTTGGGACTGTACAGACGTGAGACAAGGGATCTGAGATGGGTACAGAGCCCTATCTCGGCCTAGTCCAGGAAGCCTCGGCCAGGTTATATTAGGCCAGCCGAGGCTCCCGGATGTCACTATTCCTTTTCTGTCACTCTGTCGCGGGGAGTATAATCCTCCAATGGGGTGAACCCTCGCTTTTCACCGAAAGGTTCTGTGGCGGTTGCCTCTAGCGACTGGGTCGTTACCTCACCGTTAGAACCCAACACCACAGTATTCCCGCCTTCAACCGCTCCCTGATTCAGAACGGACCACTATTTGTCAACGACATTGAGACCGCTAGAAGTGTGCTGCTAGCGACACCCCGAATTCCTCGTAAGGGATTTACTATCCACCGGAAGTAGCTAATATTATCGTTGTAGGCTAATTAATATGCGAGTGTAGAGCGGTAGAGCCGGACCTGGCTCTAGGTGGGAAGCGTTTCCACCTTTCCGCTCCCATAAACCAGTGGCCTCCAAACGTTTCCTGTGCATTGAGAATCTAGTAGCTCTCGTTGATCCCAGCAATACGACCACTCTGATCCCGTGGCGACAAACACGCAACTACCCGCCGAGATAGATCGGCTGAATCAAGTGATGGCAGAGCGCACGCAAGTGTATGATGTAGTGGGATCAGCAAATTTGGCGAGGTTACTAGATCCGACTTCCCCAATGCCCAGGTATTGACTAACGAAAGCGGCTTCCGATGATTCGTTATCTGCTGAACTTTCTCACCTTGTGTACTGTTGGTTGGGCTGGACCTTTCTCTCTTGGCGGCATCGGGAAGATCGATCAGCATTGGTTGAGTGTCTTGTAACGCTGGGGTCATGGGGAAACTTGAAATTCTTCACATCATCGGTAATTATCCGGGGTCCAAGCGATTCGATCAAGCTATTATCTGGCGGTCTAGTTTGGATCTGGCCTTGTAGTGGTTCCTTTGAGGCTGGTTCACTTTCCTTTAGGTCCTTTGCTTGCTTGACGCTTACTGTAGCGTGATCTTGGTAGTTGAGATACCGAGGATCTACTGGTTAAGCAATTAAAACCAGGATCCTGGATCTACACTTAGGGTAAGACGCTAGATGATTGGATCTAGCCAATATATTACATAGGTATTACCAGCCACACTAGATCCATCCACCTAACTCGCTATTAATTCTGTACGATCAAGCACTCATACAGTACGACGGAAATTTTAAGGTTAAGACCTATCCCACCTTGTATCCTATCTATCCCAACACATCTCCTGTTTACGATACCTTGATGCTTGCCCTTTCTTGTCCATCGCCATCGTTACTAACTCAATCGTTATAATCATACCTGTCTTGGGTCATAATCATCTGATCCACCAGATCACTTGATCTGGGACGTGCATAGAGATATTGATTCTCCGCAATCCACATGACCACATCTTGCAGGAGTCTGACTCATAACGCAGCGTTCAAGATCATTACTTGATCCTGATGTAATATCTCTAGGTCACCGATCATTAAGAGCTGAGTCTGGATCCAGACAGCTGGATCTGGATCCACGTTTCATAACCTTACATATCGTGAACATTGAGCATTCATGTCATTTTGTAGATTCATCTAAATCCACTTCACCACAGTTGCTACCCAATCTGCCTGAGTTTACTGAGGAAAGGGAAGAAGACATCCAAGAATGACATTTCTAAACGAAGGACGCCCTAAAACTGCGGGTCAGGCCGGTCTAGGAACAACATAATTGTAGAGACAGGGTGGAAGTTCTGCCGCTAGATATCGTGGTGTCAGAGCTTATAGAGGTGCGCAAGTGCATTTCCGTGGTCTACACAATATCCGATGAGTTTGGCAGCATCCTTATATTATCTTTTTCAGGAGCATGCAACCACAAATTGATCGGAGAGGTTGGAGAACTGGAGGAACACAAGTGAAGAAACCTCGGTGTGATCAGACAAGGCGGACTTGTGAATCGATTGAGGAAACCGGACCGGTGATTGCTCCATGCTTGGGAGATCCGCCAGGGCGAAAGGGGTATCGATGGAAAGACCCGATTTCTGTCGAGGCACCGCTGAAACCGGATGTGAAGTTTACTGTTCAAGCGGCCGGCGACACAGAGCAAAAGGATAACCAGCTGTTGGCTGCGAACAGCTGGGTGACGCGCCGATCGTCAAGGGTTGGCTATTATAGACGGTAAGGAGTCATCGGAAAACGAGGGTACGGTAGGAGAGGCAAAGTTTGACGACGGTTAGCTCTTTTGCGTGAACAGTCCTTCGAGACTCTTTTGGTCAGTCTCGACGATGTGTGGCTTGTTTAGATAACAAATTCGAAATGCAGCTAGTGTACTAACGATAGCCAGGGGCTTTTGTTGTTGTATCGGGTAATTGAGCTCGGCTGACTTCATCTTGTGGTTTGTGTACACGATGGGCGAGACGTCCTTTAGCTTGGCGATCGGTGATGTTTCCACCAACTCCGAGAAGACAGCTGACATCAATAAACTGTTAATGTAGAGTAGGGATCACGAGTAGGGTGTAGGAGGAATGAACTTAAAAGAACCGAACTTGTTTTCACTTGCTCAGGATCAGGTAAAAGTACGCGTGACTAAAAATATAAAAGAAGTGCTCCGTGGAAGGCAAGGAACGCTCGTGAGCATGCCACCCCTTCCACATGGGTGACCTAGTCTCTACGACGTGCCTTCCGTCCTTCAAAGTAGTAGCATTCACCAAGTATCTTCCCCGCGAAGATACACTCATCAAACTTGCTAATGAATTCGTAGTAGGCTCATCATCCACACAGGATGCTTCACCGCAGTCATCCGCCGTGATGACCTCGCGCCATCAACGAAGCTCGACTGTTCCGTTATGCACCCAGGAACGGTACGGCTGCTTCAAGCCTGATACCCCGTCCTGGTGCTTGAATTATTGGCTTCATCCTGCCTAACCCGTTCAAAAGACCCAGTAGCAGTAGCGGAGCCATGGCTCAGGTCCCACACCCTGCCACCTCCTGTGACGGGGTCACACGAGCACCTTGCTTGAAGAAGCGTGCTATCAGGAATATACAAACTCCTAGTGAACGACAGTTCACCTGTCCTGGTCTTAGGGGACTTAATAGCTAGTTTGGAGTAAGTTTAAGACTGATTTATTTATAGTTAATTAGGTCCATTTGGCCTGTAATACAAACTCCTAGTTAACTATACTCTATCCTAATTATGCTTATAAAAGGTAGGTCAAATACTATTGGTTGGCCCTTAGCCACCTAGACCTACGTGGCAGTGGTGTGGGCCACACCACCCACAACAGAGTATCTAAAACGAATACTCCCAGAAGTATATCTACTTCTAGAGGCGGTACCCTATCTGGGGTACCCCTCATGTAACCCCGTTACATCCTCCCCCACTTAGGTTGGACTTTCACTCAATCAAAATGAGGCAAATGTGAACCCTTCACATTTCACTCGAAGAGTCGAAATTCTTCGACGGGCCGCCGAGCTCTTGCGCTACGGCTCCCTGCTCTCACAGAGCTCCAGACACGTTACCATTACGTCCCCAAGGTCTCCACATCGACCTCAGAGCATGCCCCGAAGGGGAAGCTTAAGTGGCGCCTCCGCGCCCTCAAAGACAAAGGCTGCGAAGCCCAAGTCAAAGACGGCTAAGTCTCGCGGCAAAGCCAAGACATCATTTGATGTCATTGCGAAAGCAAACAAGGTGCAAGATACACCTGACGTGGCAGCGAGCACTAGCTCGCTCCATAGACGATCTCCGTCGTCATCACCGGACCACTGTGAGGACCCAAGGCCCATCCGCAGGTCCATGAGCAAGTCTCAAGTCAGCTTGACTGACGATACCCTTGTCGTTTGCCCTGGCGACGAGGGTAAGGACTAAACCACTGAGTCCAAGTCCGCGATTAACAATCCGGACACAGGCACCACAGCTGATGGTGCCGATGACGTCCACGGCAACGTGGACGCCAAGGAGGTTTACCTCCTAAGAACTTGACATTGGCAAAGGGCAAACGACGTGCCCAGGTTACCAACACGGCTAACCATACCAATGAGGCCAGCGCCAGGAAGCGCAGCGCCTCTCAGTCGCTTCACATAAGCGACCAGGATCTTGGTGAGGTCTATAACGAAGAGCCTCTTAAGGGTTGCGACCAACCTCGATGAGCAGCAAGAAAAACTACTTGCTGCTCGACTGGCTAGACAGCCAGTCCATCGTGAGCGTACTCACACTGAGCGTTGGGTTCTTACCCATGCTCCAGGGTATTCCCCCATGAGGGCCATGGCTCTCTGCTGTTCCTTGAGCAGCTCATGGGCCCACGTCCATTTGGCAGGAGGTCATACCTCCATGGGCGCGTACGAGCGCCACCTGTTTAAGGGCGTGTCTCTATTCATTGAGAACATAGAGGCCGCCAGGTGCGTGCTTCTTGCACCGCACCAAATTCCCTTAAAGGAATTTACTAGATTTCGGAAGAAGTCTGGGGCCAAGGGAGGTCTCCACCCCGTGTGTGGATTCCCTTCGGTGCAGCCGGAGAATACCTCCTCAGTTGCACAGGTCACTGGGTCCCTCACAAGGGTTGCCCAGTCTAGGAGCTCCAAGCTGAAGCTCAGCTGGAATTCATATTGATCCAGCGGGACCTTCGGGTCCTGGTCCTGCAGAGTCTTTTCTGCAGGACGAAGTGCATCAAACCCGTGATCGAATATATGCGATCAAGATTGCACTTGACATTGGGCTTGGCGGTCTAGCCGCCGCCCAGTTTGGCGAACCAACTGCCTTGATGTCCTACGCCAGGACGTGAACACACTCGGTCCTGAGACTCGGGAGCTCCACGGGCGGGTTAACCGCCGAGTCCCAGCTTCCGCGTTAATGGGCCTCCGTCGGAGCCTTCATGCTCTTGTCAGTGAGGCGAATGGTTACATGCCCTCTAATGAGCCGCAGTGGTATTCTTCCCACTCGGCTTATGGGTATCGTTCTTGACGGAGCTCATACCGTGCGGCCCCAGCGTACTCTTTTTGTGAGCCGCATGGGTGTCAGCCTGCATTCCGTTTTGCAGGCTTTGACAACTCCTGTTGGTGTTGTCCGCGAGACTCAACCTCGATTTGAAGAGGGGAGCTCGCCCACTCTTGATATTCTTCTGCCCTCTCAGGGCGAAGATCCTACGGACCATCGTGCCGTTTAAAACGCCCCACGTAAGACGTTGGGTGCGTCGCCATTGACTTCACGAGGTCGATGGTATAGGCAGCGCTGTGCCTACCGAGGACCCCAACGGGTCCAATGAAGCGATGCTTCAGCTTGTTACTCCCAATGGAGCGAACCAATGTTAACGGTAGGTTCTTAGTGTTTAAGAGGACCAAGTCCCCAACCATAAACACGGATAAGTTTTCTCGACCATTCTTGTCTGAGTACTCCTCTGTCTGATCTGGGTCGACGCCATTGCGTCTCTAACCCGGCTGATAGCATCAGCCTGTTGTCTATAAATGACGACAACTGTCTCAATAAGGACTATGTCTCCATATCTGAGCCCTGGGAGGAAAAGGCTTTCCGAGCCTCTCCCCCACTTACGATGGAGGCCACAGTGCCTCCCCGCAAGGTTAGCGGCACCTGGGGGTGTCGTAATCTATTCAAATAGAACGGGGTAAACCCCGTTGATGCGTGTACCGCATTGTTGAGTGTAAACTCAACCATAGGCAGCTTGTCCGGCCAGGACCGAGGTGCCTCAACACAGATGCTCCGAAGAGTATCTTCGAGTACGCGATTGGCGCGCTCCGTCTGACCATCAGTCCGTGGATGGTCTACAGTTGACATCGTCAACTTAGTTCCCAAAAGATGGAACAGGGCATCCCAAACGCCCTTGGTGTTTCCCTTGTCATCGGCCGGCAGGCCGAAGACGAAGTCGAGACTCTTCGAGTTCCAGCAATCCGCTGGCACAGGTAGGCTCTGCAGTGGAGCCGAGGTGTGGCCCGAAGGCTTCACCCTCTGACATGGTTCACATGTCTTGACATAGTGTGCCATCCACTTGTACATGTGGGGCCACCAAAATGTCTGAGAGACCGCTCGGTAGGTCTTCTCACGGCCAAGATGGCCACTTATCGGCGCATCATGCGCCTCTAGAAGTATGTCATACTTCAGATCCTCGTCGTTTGGAACGACAACCCGAGGAGGATCTCTAGGGTCTACTCTGTAATGGAGTAACCCTTCGGTCAGCTCATAACGATGGAGCTGCGCCCGCTGTCGAGGCGAAAGCCTGTCGACTTTGGCGTCCTTGCCATTGGACAAGAACTGCACTAGTGGTGTGTAGTTCTCGTCCTCCTGATACGCCAAGCGTATCCGATCGTATAGATCTGTCGTGACCCGACTGACATGAGCTAGCTCATAGTCAGGTCGACGCGGCAGTGCATCGGAAAGCACCTTAAGCTTGTCCGGCTTGTATTCGACGCGGAAGTTAGATTCCGCGAAGAATGACAGCCACCTCGCCATCCGCTGCGGCAGATGCGGCGGGTTGGTGGCAGTCCGCAAGGACGCGTGATCATTATAGATCACATAGGGCCTCGTGCCCAAGAGATGAACTCTAAACTTGACAAGAGCGTACTTCATTGCAAGTAGCTCCTTGTCATGAACGCGATAGTTCCGTTCGGCAGCCTTCAGCTGCCTGGACTGGAAGGAGATGAACCTTCGTGTCCTTCATCGTCCTTCTGCAACAGCGCACAGCCTATTGCATAGTCAGAAGCGCCACAGACGACGCTAAATGACTTTTTTCCGTCCGGCAAGGCCAGGACTGGCGCTTGCTGTAACCTCGCCTTGATGCTGTCGAAGGTATACTGGTGCTGTCGCTCCCAGACCCAGTCGGCATCTTTCTTTAAGAGATCCGACAATGGTCGAGCTAGTTCAGCGTACCCTGCGCTGTATTTATGAAGATAGTTGGCTAAGCCCAACCACTTCCGGAGGTCCTTCTGTGACCTCGGGGTCAGCCAAGCTGCTATGGCCTTGACCTTTCCTGGATCCGCGCGTACGCCGATCCTGCTGACAAAGCAGCCGAGGACTTTTATCTCCTCAGCTGCAAAGACGCACTTGTCGATGTTGGCATAGAGCTTATTAGCTCTCATGACCTCAAACACTCGACGGAGGTGCTTCAAATGCACCTCCATAGCCGTCTGTCCATCCTTGGCACGGCTATGGACGAATATATCGTCGAAGTACGTCTGTGCGAACGTACGCAACACTCCCAGAGCATCCCGCTCAGGGTGCTCACTGCGGTGAGAGGAATGTCACTCTCCCGCATCAGGATCTGGTAGTATCCGTCTACCAGATCCAGGGCACTGTACAGCGTACAGCCCGACATGTTGTTCAGCAACACATCCTTGCGAGGGATCGGCGTCTGCGTCGGTACCGTCGCATTGTTCAGCTTGTTGTAAGCGTGAACCAGACGCCACTTCCTGTTCGGCTTACGAACGCAGAAGGTCGGCGTCGAGTGCGGGGATTTCGACTCCCGCACCATGCCCGACTTCACCTTCTCGGCGAAGAAGGCATCTATGACCTCGCACCGCTCGAGAGGTGGAGGCCACTGCCTCGTGACACAGTACTTTGTGCCTGGCACGAGATCAATCTCGTGCCGAACTCCCCGATCCGGCGGGAGTTGAGATGGTGGGTGTTTCGACACCACATCCGAATATTCCTTCACAAGAGGATACACTGGACCTCCGGGTTCTTGAGAATCTCATAACCCAAGCGCGTTGCGCGCTGCTTCGTGAACCCCTCCAGGACGTCCTCGTCCATTACGGAGGAAGAGTTCAAATCTTCAGGAGAGGTCTCCGGCTTCAGGAGCACCGTCTCCGCAATCTCTCCGACCTTCAACTCGGCCAGGAAGTCCTTCATGGACAATTCCTCGAGGTTCAGCAGTGCTGACACCTCTGGCAATGCCTCCAGATGGACGGCACCTGCCCTAACTTGACGACCGGACACGCCGTCGAAGACATGGCATTGCTCTTCGACCGGCCGTGCCGGTGGAGTCTCAGACTCCGAGTGTGATACTTGGTTATCCACACGGGAGGTGTTCAACGGCACCTCCGCACTCGTACTGGTCTTCTCGAGCCCGCGTGGAACTACGTTACCCACGCTAGAGGCGCACGCTGCGCTCTCAGTCTTCTTGGTCTCTTCGACCATGCGTGGAACTATGTTACCCACGCCGGAGGCGCCCTTAGCGTCCTCCCCCAGCAGCCTCAGCTGCTTGCGGACCTATGTTACCCGCTTGCGGAACTACGTTACCCGCCTGTGGACCTATGTTACCCACTTGTGGACCTATGTTACCCACACAGGAGACGCCATCAGCGCTCTCCTCAGCAGCCTCTGCTGCTGGCGGACCTATGTTACCCACCTGGTCAGTGCCGTCCGGCACGACGACTCTTAGCGTTGGGACTTGCCATCATGGCAATCCCACACGCTTGGCAATGAGCCTTGGTCTCATGACCGGTTGCGAGGCTCATCGCAACATCTTCGTTGGAGTCCGTACTCCCAGTACTTCTTCGGGCACATAAGCGCCTTGGCGACCATCTCTGGCGCCCCAGTCCCGGACAGAGGTGGGAACATTACTCACCAAAGCTCTGTCGGAGACTGCGGGCCCGCTAGTCCCAATGGCTTTGCCACACCGATCGATCCAGGGCTCGTGCTTTTCGAGCCACGGCATGCCCAGGATCAAGTCGTACTTGTCCATGTCTAGGACAAGAAACGACTCCGTGCTGTCAAAGTCTTCAAACTTTACAGCCAGGTCCATACGGACCCCAGGTACGTTAACCACTGTACCATCGGCCAGTCTCACCGAGACCTGGCCCCTGCCTTTGCTTTCTCTCAAGGCATCGGCATACTTGTCGCCATTCCGCGCGACCGTCTGGCGTCGAGCAAAGTTCGTCGACGCCCCAGAGGCAATCAGGACTCTGAAGGGATCTCCGTATCCCCGTACACTCGCGTGTACCACGAGCAGTCCGCCGCTGCTCTTTCTCGTCTCGAGAGCACCCAGGCTCTCAGGGGCTAAGCCTCCATGGCGTGCGCCGTCCGCACTCCTACCATGGGGACTTAGATCTTCCCCAGTAGGGCGCCCGGTCCCTACTGATGACCCCAGTTCCCCTGGCTCTTGGGTCGTGGCTTTTGCCACGGTCCCCTCGAGTTCCTAGGTTTGGAAGGGAACTTCCTTTTGCCCTCCCGCAGGGCAGGCACGTTGCATGTGCCCGAGCTTCCCACATCTGTAGCAACGGATGGAGCTCTGTACGGCCGTACCCAGTTCCATGGGCACCGGCCCGATGCTAGCTCCAGCTGCTGGAGCTAGCATCCTTGCACTGCGCCTGACGACGCATTGTGGCCTTGTCACACCGACGTAGGAGTACGAGTCTGTCGGTGGCTGTACTCCTCTTGGAGGGCGATCTGGATCGCTTCCTCCATAGTGTTCGCATGCACGCGGAACAACTGTGTGCGGGATGGACCCACCTTCAGGCCATCCATGAACACTGTCACCTTGATGTGTTCAGGTAGGGGTTCCCCACCAGAGATGCAGCGAGTACTCGCATCTCTTGGATGTACTCATGCAGCTCACGCTTCCCTTGTTTACAGGCGAGTGTGGTGAAGCAGATAAGAAGTTTTCCGATCTCGATCTCGTCCCGTCAATCAAGATCAAGAGCAATCCCTCTCTACGGTGATCCTCGATATAGTGACATTCACTATAATGACCAAGTGAATGCGTGCGCCATCATCCTCGTCCAAGACGATTGTACCCACGCGATATCGATCCTGACAGGTAAATATCGACCTTAACTTTATTATGGATATTAAGAAGCCAGTGCAGTATGGATAGCCACAGATGGGAAGCATAGGATATTAACCATTAATTCAGAGTTGTTTTTACCTTCTGCTAGGCAAGTCTGCCTTCTTCTTCGCTATTCCGGGTAGGGATATACAAGATTGGCCCTCCCGACGTCACGCAGGATCAAGATCGACACTAAGTGGAACCCCTACGCCCAGATCGCTTGGCTGGACGTTCGTCAACCCTCAAATCTCAAGACCCCGCTATAGGAAGCGGCAAGCACGTACTGGAAGCTATTGGATAAAGGTCACACACCGACCACAAGACCCCCCGAGCTAAGATCGACACTGGTCAGAGCAAGATCGACCAAGTACAACCAAGATCGAAGCTCGGTAACTACACGGCGCAGCGAGTAGAAGTATCCCCGCTGCTGCCACCTCTCCCGCTGTCCTGTCAGACAGCAAGATCGACAACAAGCGCGTCTAAACGAGATCACCCGAGGAGCGATCTAGTCCCACCGACAGGTACACAAGGTGAGATCAAGTAACTTCACGGAAGATCGGAGTACCCCCTCCGTTAGTCGGCAGTTCGGGCGCGGTGTGCAAGAGGACTCCTGCGATCTTGCGATTTCGCAGAACCACTTCGCCACAATGGCGCGCGTGCCCGGATCTTTGGGTGACTCGGGATTTCACCGTGAGTCCCATGAAGAAGCGCATGCTGATCTTAGATCAGGGAAACCAGCGTCGTTGGAAATGGGATCACCAACGACACCGCTGAATCAAGATCGATCCGCGGATCGGCAGAGCTTTGGGAGGAGCTCTACCGACGGAACAGAGGAGGGTCCGGCTACGGACCTAGAAGAGAAGCCTCTACCTCCTCCCCAGGTCCCTTCGGGGACCCCAGCAGATTCCGACTCGCGTCGCGATCTGCAGGACGAAAGTCCACCGGCGAAAGCCATCCAAACGCTCGTCTCCAAGTCGAGCACAAAAAAGAAGTCAGCAAGATCGAAGCCTCTACGGAAGAAGTTGAAAGCACCAGGATCGGACGCTGATGACCAAGACGATCTCAAAACAGCGTGGACTGATGAGTCACTCGAGATCGCATACCACAAGAAGGAACTTCACACCTTCTTGATCAAGAATCCCGTTATGCAGATTATCAAGCGAAAGATCATCAGCGATCTAAAAGGCCCAGTGCAGAAATCAACACAGCCCTGATGTCGATCTTCGACTTACTGAAGCCCTTGGTGGGTGAGAAGAGTGTAACAGCCAAGATCACGACTAGATCGACAGACGACATGCTAAGATCGTTACCAGCAATCACATTGGAAGATCAGACAGGAACATCCTCGCATTATGAGTCAGCGACCGAGGAAGTGGACACCGATAGTGCAGATGACCCACCCCGAATGACGCTAGGACCGTCTGGTGCTGCTATGCTACGGCAGCGTGGAGATCAGGAGACCAAACGAGTGACGGATATCACCACGCCAAACATGACACAAGGATCGAATGCGAAGTTGGAATCGTACTTCCAAGCGGCTATGAGCCGATTCCTGAAGGAACAACAAGGCCCTATCAATCCCGCGATCTTAGCACCAGCAGAAGACCGAGATGTGGATATGGAGTCTGTGGGGTCGCTAGATCGACACCCAAGTCCTCATGAATACGACCCAGATGATCTCGATCTTGATCCTCCCAGACGTGTGACTGTAGCATCAGCATCAGCCACGACCACCGGAAGATCGACAAGTGTTCCACGCATACGAGTATCTGCCATGTCTGAACTCAAGGAGTTCGCAGGGAGAGAGGGGGACGAAGATCGAGCCAGGGCCTGGCTTAGCAAGGTAAAATCCGCCTTTATGCGAGATCAAGCCCCAGACGAAGAAAAGTGTCTGGTGTTTGGCGATCTCCTCACAGGATCGGCGCGAAACTGGTACCGACAGCTCAGTCGCACAACGCGCAGCACCTGGAAGGATTTGCTCAGCAGCTTCCAAGTTCAATATTGTGGACGAGGAGTGTCAGTCGCGAGGCAATATTACCACGCGCGCAAGAGATCGGACGAATCTCCGCTGGAGTATCTGTATCGGCTCAATGTGGCAGGACTCAGGGCCCGCCTCCAGATCAAGGATGGAACTTCGGAAGTTCGACGTGAACACGTGGAGCACTTCATTGAAACCCTCGATGACCGCGATCTTGCAGATCACTTGGCACTACTAAGAATTCCAGATGCTGACACTCTGGAAGAAGTACTTCGATCTCGGCAACGAGCAAAGGCACGACAAAGTAAGGCTGTATACGGATCAATCAAGCCTCGTCAGAAGAACAGCAGTGCGGCAGCCCCGTCTGCTTCAACTCGGGCCGTCAGAGCTGTCAAGGCGATCTCAGATAGCAGCGAGTCTGAAGAGGCCTCTAGTGGATCGGACGGCGAAGTAGGATTACGTCGTGTCTACCTCGCAGCATCTGGAAACAATGAAGGGCAGCCAGATCAAGATCAAAGGAACCAAGATCGCAGTCGCTCGGAGACCGGAAACCATCGGGCACAACAAGATCGACATGATATAGGTTCGCCACCTAAGCGATGGTCGCACTGTGGGTCGCGCAAACATAGCGATCTTGGGTGCTGGGGACGTCTGACGTGTGAAAAGTGCGGTCGTAAAGGACATCCTTCCGATCGCTGCCTATTCACATGCAAGGCATGTGGTGACATCCACGAGGCGGGAAAATGTACCATGGAGGAATTTTACAACTTGATCCGACAATGGTACAATCCTACCAAGCACGCCGGCATGTTGCCAGAGACTGCGGAGAAGATGTTAAACGAGGACGCTCGCCGGTTTGGAAACCGGTACGAGACGAGCGTTCCAGCTATTGCATTTATGCATATGTCGAGAAACAATCGGAAGCAACAGTTAATCAACTGATCGATCCGATCGACAATACATGTGATCTTCTGGAGAAATCCACCGCTACAGTGTCAAGTCTACGCCAGATCGATGAATATGCAAGATCGAGCGTGATGATGGCTCTTGAGATTTCCCCTGGGGAATCGCGGGGTTACTGGAAATATCATGTTCCAGACAAGAAGTTCAAGCAATCTAAGGCTATGGGGAAGGTCAACAACAAAAAAGCAACTTTGCTATTTGACAGTGGTGCCGAGGTGTCCATACTGGATGCCACCTTTGCTCGTAAGGTCGGGTGCCACATTGATGAGAATCAAACGTTGGAATGTGAAGGTGTTGGACGATCTCCATATAAGATCGGGGGACGTACTCGTCTCAAGATCACGCTGGCAGGATCGCTAGTGTACTTCTTTGATGCATGGGTAGGTCCGCCCACTGGAGGTCAAGATCTGATACTGGGGATGGACTTCATGGTGCCAGCGGGTATCCGCCTCGATCTTGCTGATGGGACGATATGTCTGCCTGACGGAGTCCGCCTTCAGATGGCAGGTAGGCGCCCACTCTACGGTGACAAGATCGAGCATGTGTGCTGGAAGGATCACTACTGGATCGACGTCGGGCAAACGGCCGAGATCAGGCTACGCAGTCAGACGTCTAACCAGTACAAGTTGTGGGTTACCAGAGGAGATCGATGGGTGCCAACAATCACGATCGGACCAGGGAAAACGCGTTATCTACAAGTGACCAACATAAGTGATCGTGCAGTAACTCTCCACGAAGGATCGAGAGTCGCGATGTGGTTGAGTGGAGATCGAGTTCCCCGAATTCCGGGATATGTATCTGTAGGATCGAGGAGATACGCTGAATGGCAGAATCTCGCCTATCAGGCAACTACGGATGAAATCAGTGAAGTGGATATCAATGAGCAGATCGCCGAGCCAGCGGTGGAACGTCCTGAGTACGTAACACCAACCGCGATCTTACCACGGCCGGTAAAAGCCGTCCAGAATGTCGAGATCGCAGGAGACGGGGACGCAAGTCTACCATTAAGCAAGCGTACATCTGACCAGGGCACGATTGATCGTGTTAAGAGTAATGATCTTCACACCAAGATTGAGGCAAACATTGGCGATCTTATGATGGATGATGAAGTTTGTATCAAGGAAGGGGGGAGCTTATTCGCAGAAGATGTGGAAGATCAAATGGCTGTGTTACCAGAAGTAACTGCGACCACGGAAGAAGTCAAGATCGAGGATCTTCAAATAGGCGATACCAATATCAACACCCAGGAGGAGATCGAGCGCCTTGTGCAGATTATCTGGAGACGGAAACACCTCCTTATCGGAAATGGCAATGCCTTACCACCAGCGGCGAAGGGAGTGATATGTGACATAGATGTGGGAAATGCAAAGCCAGTCGCTCAACGTTGTCGCGAAGTGGCGATACAGTTCCGCGAAAAGTTGCATCAACTCATCAAGGGACTACTATCTGCTCGAATGATCCGACACTCGACATCTCCTTGGGCGTCACCCATAGTTGTGATCATCAAGAAGAATGGGATCGACATCCGGTTATGTATCGACTACCGCCTGGTTAATAGTCTGACAAGGCTCATGGTGTATCCTATGCCTCTGATCAATGATTTGCTGGGTGATGTCGACAAGGTTCTCTGGTATTGTTCTTTGGATATGGCCAGTGGTTTCTGGGTAGTGCCCATGACGGACCGAGCCCGATCGATCTCGGCATTTATTGCTCCATTTGGACTATTTGAGTGGAATCGAATGCCGTTCGGACTTAAAAATGCTCCCCAGATCTACCAGAGACTCCTAGACAATGCACTATATGGATTCGTAAAAGTGACTCAAGATCAAGATCGATCTGACCGAAAAGACGTATTTGAGACAGGTGAACCTGATCTAGAAAGAAACGAGTCAGTGTTGGGACGTCGATCTTACATCGACGACATACTGGTAACCGGGAGATCGTGGGATGTGTTATGCGAAAAGGTGGAAAAGCTGCTGGATGCCTGCGACGAGTGGAATCTGTCCATCAGTGTCACCAAAAGCTTCTGGGGTCGGCAAAAGGTGGATTACCTAGGCCATCGAGTATCAGCTGAAGGTTTGGAGACACATCCAAAGGATTTGTCGACTTTACAAGAATTACCGTTCCCCACCAATCTAAGATCGATGCAATCATTCTTGGGGAGCCTCAACTACTACAGCCGATTTATTGAAGATTTTGCGATCTACGCATCAGTTCTGTACGAGCTACGTGAAGCGGATTTCTACGAGATCGCTCGGAAGATAAAATCGACTGGGGACGATGAGGATGTCGTGGCAGAAGAGGATGGCAGTTGGACCGAAGCTAAGGCAGCGTTTGCTACGCTAAAGGACAAGATCGTGAATGCTCCGATCTTACAACACTTTGATGTGGATCGACAACCGGTGGTGGTAGTATACGCCAGCAAGTGGGCGATCTCAGCTGCCCTGATGCAAGAACACGATGGAGTGTACAAGCCAGTAACTTTCACTAGTCGCACGCTCAAGCCGAATGAGATCAACTACGGTATGGTCGACAAAGAAGTGTTGGCTCTGCTCAGGATACTAGATATCTGCTATACTCAACTTGTGACAAGATCGATCAAAGTGTTGACGCGTCACTCCACATTGGCATGGTTACTTCATTCATCCGGGTTGCAAGGAAGCTTAGGACGATGGGCTGCACTTCTATCGAGTTGGACTCTTGAGATCGTAAAATGTACCAAAGGGGAGGATGAGATCTTAGGCGTGATCGCGGCAAGCATTACACCCCGCAAGGAAGTGGACTCGATCTTGATCTCGATCGCTCCCAGGAAGCAACCGCGACAAGTGATCTCGATGCCACCTCCAACAGTGGAGCCAGACGAGAGGTTATTAGTTGTTAGCTTTGATGGATCGGCACGTGTGAAACGAAGTGGCGGAGCATACAGTGGAATAGTGTGGAGTCTACCAGAATGGACAATGATCTCAGCAGCATCCAAGTACAAGCTCGATCTTACGGTAAATGAGGCTGAGTATCACGGTCTGCTTCTATGCCTCGATCTCATGTCAGATATGGACAGGGGACGCCTGATTATCTGTGGAGATTCTAATCTTGTGATCAGACAAATGAAGGGTGAGATCGAATGCAAGGTCCCGGGGTTAACGTTGTTAAGACAGCAGGCACTTGAACGTCTCCGATCTTGGCCCACCCATGAGTTCTTGCATATGAAGCGTGATTGGAACCAAAGCGCAGACAGTCTGGCGAGTGCCGCATTACGTCGCGAAGGTGGAGTGGTGATTGTCACAGAAGAGGAGCGCCAAGATCTTGTGACTCTCAATAGATTGGATGAGTTGCTAATAGCCAAGGACGACGCAGCCACAGTAAAGATCGCTGCTGTCACGAGATCGCGTAAGACATGCCGACCCCAGGTGCTACAAGAAGAGATCGTGCAAACAATGAGGATGGAACGTATTAACCGAGCTCAGGATGAGGAGAAATGGATCCTCGATCTTAAAGCCTACCTGCGAGGGGACGTACAAGATCTTACTTCGACCGAAGCAAAAAGCTGTTCTAAGATCGCAGATCACTATGAGACGGATGAGTCAGGGTTACTGTTCTATTTTCCACCGACCAGACAGTCCGACGAAGATCGCGATCTTATGGCCAAGCTCGTAGTGCCTGAAACATTGCAAAACGATCTTATGCACCATTATCATTCAAGTTTGGAAGGTGGCCACCAAGGTATTGGACGGACATACCACAAGATCAGAGCTCATTTCCACTGGCGTGGGTTATATCAGAGCGTACAACGCTACGTGGGTCAGTGCATAGATTGCGAGACAGGAAAAGGACGACCTACGATCCACGGGGAATCGCCCGGCAACTTACATACGTACCCATTCCAGATTATCGGCATGGATCGCATACCGTCACTACCAAGATCACACAAAGGAAACACTGAGCTATTGATCTGGATCGATCTATTCACTGGATATGTGATCGCGAAAGCCAGCGCATCAAGAACAGCCCAGACTGTCGCTGAGAACTACGAGGAATGTGTTTTCTGCCGGTTCGGTGCAAGTGAGGCTATCCGTCATGACCGAGAACCCGGTTTTATGTCGGACTTCTTCAGATCGTTCAACAAAATCGTGGGACAGAGACAGCGAGCAACAATGGCATACCGCCCGCAGGCAAACGGTACAACCGAACGGATGGTGGGAACGTTAACTCGTGCAGTCAAGATGTACGTTGAAGATATCGATCAGCGAGATTGGGACGAATATGCGGGACGCCTCACCTTCGCACTCAATACTGCCCAAGATCGCGTCCGAGGAGAAACCCCGTTTTATCTGTTACACGGCTGGGACCCTCGATCTACGTTGGAAGCAATGGTACCGTTAGGATCGACGAGAAGGCGAGATCGTGAACCCCACCGATGGCGATACCGGATACAGAAGCAGTATCAACAAGCACGTGAACAAGTGAATGAGAGATTACGTGTTGCGATCCAAGAAAGGCCAGATCGACATAACGAAACGGTCCGACCACATGAGATTAAAGTTGGAACTCAAGTGTGGCTGTATCTAGATCGAGTCAAGGAAGGATATGCGCGTAAGCTGGCACACATGTGGCCCGGTCCTTTCCGCGTACTGGAGTTGGTGGATGAACATGCCGTACGTCTTGAGATCGCCGGTACAGAATATCAACTCTTCCCGGTGGTGCATGTCTCTAAGATCAAACCTGTACGACAATTTCCGGACCGTCCCCAGGTGCGGTTGACAATACAAGATCAAGATCGATATGATTTTGACGAAGCGTTGTTGCCTGATGACAGCTGGATACGAGATCTAGACAATGACGAATACGAAGTCGAAAAGATCATAGACATGCGATCTGGGAAGCGTACGCGATATGGACGTACATTACGTGAATTCTTGGTGCATTGGAAAGGGTACGACGAACCGACATGGGTAGATGAAGCCGATCTTAATTGTGGAGCTCTATTGTATGACTACCTACGAGATCGAACGAATCGAAATCGATTCGAGGTCATGCAATCACATGAGGAGCCATAAGGAGGCGAGATCGTGAAGTGAGTTGGTCACATCACGAGGGAATAAGTGAAGGATCTATCGGACGGCGATAGATCAGGTGGACGGTGGTGAATATGATACATGTGAAACCGACTAGATGGCTATAAGTCACTAAGATCGAAGGCGTTAATATCTTAAGAATGACGCATAAAAGGAAGGAAATCGAGAAGAAGAAATGGATTAATCAAGAAGATTACAACACCGCTATGTTAGAGGCTGGCTGAGAGGAAGGGGGCACGTTGACGAACTTGTCCTGAAGACGAGGAATACGCGTCGCTGGATGATCCGTAGAAAATCGGCGATATTGTAGACGCCAAGGTTCCGCAAGATCAACGGCGGACAGCGCATCCTCTAGCGACGCAGCAGACACATCTGGATACCAGATCTTGGGGTGACGCGGCTTGGGGAAATGCAGGAAGAAAGGGTCCAGCAAGATATCCAGATCGCAATACTGTTGACGCAGAGCCGGGATAAGATGTCGAAATAGAAACTGCTTCCAGGCGGCTCCAGCCCGAGATCGACGCTGGCGACGACCTTCATGGTAGGCCGATAAGGCTGCGTCAGCAACACACATGTCTTCCGAGATCGGCAAGAAATGACTCGACTCCCAGATCGCCTGAAGATGCTTCTCCTCGTATTCCAAGTACTTCTCACAAAAACCAGGAGGCATGAAATCGACCATAAAAGAGAGGGGTCCCTCGGTGGATTCCAAAGACGCCCACGGTGGAGGATTGAGAGACATAAGAGCATCCACAGCTGGGCCCGTGACAAAATCTTCAATCTCGATCCGAGAAGGTGTTGCAGAAGGGGTCGCGTCAGGGAATAACCATTCGGAGACACCGAGCAAAAGATGACTTAACACCTTGGCATTCAGGGTGGAGATGCTCAAGTGACTCACACGATCAACATCCCAAGGGAAAACGTCCGCCGAGCGAAAGAGACGCCTGGTGATCAAGCTGGGAATCCACTCTGATCTTCGGACTTTGGGGTATGGCGGAGTCAGGGTGATGGCCTCGGAGGACTGACGAATATCTGGGAGTGATTTACCCGCACTGGACTCAAGATCACTGTCATCAGGGGCGGAATTGGGGCTACCCATAGGAGGATCGACCTCCGGAGACTGCTCGGATAGGTCGTCGGAAGGAATATTGTCACTTCCCTCGCCACCCAAGTCGATAGGATGGCCGGCAGTCCCCGAAGCACCCTGATCTGCTCCAGACGGCTTGGATCGACGAAGATCCGAACGAGATTTAGCCAAAGCGGCTGACATCTCAGGATCGTCCGCGTCATCGTCCTCAGGAGAACCGCTTTCCTGCTCAGGAGAGCCGTCTTCTTGCTCGATCTCGGACCCTTGAGGAAGATCAGGAGAGCCGCCTTCCTGCTCAGGAGAACCATCTTCTTGCTCGATCTCGGACTCTTGAGGGAGATCAGGGAGCTCAGGTTCGGGGACGTCAGGATCCGGACCCTCTGAGTCAGGAAGATCATCAGGAGACTTGGAGGACGAAAGATCGAGTCGCCGAGCCTTGCGAGATCGGGGTGGGGATGACTCCGACCCAGATCGAGGACGTGTCAGACTTGCAGGAGTCGGAAGAGCGACGTCTTGATTGAGAGAACGGGCCACAGCCCAGAATCGACTATAGGCGTCCTTATAATGAGCAGAGAGAGCGGCATGCTCAACCCGTAGAGCACGAATTGATGATCGACTTGAGAGCGGGCAGTCTGAAGATCTGCAACTTGCTGTTCCAAGCTTCAACGTGTCAATCTCGTCTTCCAGACATAAGATCGTACTCTTAGAGGTGGCTTGCAGTTCGTCGTAAGCTTCCCGAAGCTTAGAGACCCTGTCTAGCTTCTCTTCAAGCTCTTCAACCGTGGATTTGCTCTCTACCAGCTCTGCGTTGGAATCCTCCAATGCCTCGATCAGCGCGTCATACCGATCTTGACAAAATTTAGCGAACGGCATGGCCTGAGATCGGAGGTGACTCAATTTTTGATGCAGATCGCCCATGTGACGAAGAGAGTCCACGTGAGCGTGTTGAAGATCCTCATGATCATCTTGCAGTTGACGGAAGATCGACTCACGACTGATAATGTCCTCCACACCTCTTAGAGAAGCTTGAGCGTCTCGGAGCGACGCTCGAACGACCTGTAGATCCACATGAGATCGATGAACATGAGCCGTCGGCGCGGAATGCAACCGATGACATTCCGGACATGAAGAATGAGGGTGAGGTGGTGAATTGGAGGACGCGTCAGGATCGACGGCAGCGGCTGCCACCGCAAGCAGGCTTAATGGGCCAGGTGGCATGGTCGATCTTGGGGCGGAGGAAGTATTGGGGGCTTGATCTTGGACCATGGAGGAGGATCGGCTGGAAAGAGATGCGGTGCAGCGAGCGAAAACAGTTGTGCTGCTATCACTCGCGCAGGGGACGATTGTGGTGAAGCAGATAAGAAGTTTTCCGATCTCGATCTCGTCCCGTCAATCAAGATCAAGAGCAATCCCTCTCTACGGTGATCCTCGATATAGTGACATTCACTATAATGACCAAGTGAATGCGTGCACCATCATCCTCGTCCAAGACGATTGTACCCACGCGATATCGATCCTGACAGGTAAATATCGACCTTAACTTTATTATGGATATTAAGAAGCCAGTGCAGTATGGATAGCCACAGATGGGAAGCATAGGATATTAACCATTAATTCAGAGTTGTTTTTACCTTCTACTAGGCAAGTCTGCCTTCTTCTTCGCTATTCCGGGTAGGGATATACAAGATTGGCCCTCCCGACGTCACGCAGGATCAAGATCGACACTAAGTGGAACCCCTACGCCCAGATCGCTTGGCTGGACGTTCGTCAACTGTGGTGTTGGGTTCTAGCGGTGAGGTAGCGACCCAGTCGCTAGAGGCAACCGCCACAGAACCTTTCGGTGAAAAGCGAGGGTTCACCCCATTGGAGGATTATATATCCCGCGACAGAGTGACAGAGAAGGAATAGTGACATCCGAGAGCCTCGGCTAGCCTAATACAACCTGGCCGAGGCTTCCTGGATTAGGCCGAGATAAGGCTCTGTACCCATCTCAGATCCCCTGTCTCACGTCTGTACAGTCCCAAATCCGTACTTAAGGGTGAGTTGTCGACCCCTCGGTCGTACTTATTCTGAAACCTCGGAGGCTCCTACAAGGATTTGTTTACACTTGATATTTGTATATAGGCATAGGACAAAACATAGGATGACATACAGAGGCTCTCTGAGCCTCACATTAAGCAGTTTATAAAACGCAGTCTTCCCCCCAGCTAACAAGAGTCAAGTCCGACTTAGGTAAGTGTAGCTAGCTTATTTAAGTGCTAGGACACGCTCAGTTGTGTGGGATGCCTGTTGGTAGACTCAAGGTACATTGAACCGAGAGTTTATCCTGGTCAGGCCAAGAGTTGGTGTGGCCGAGAGATCGGAGGCGACAGTGAAGTGTCGTTACGTGTATACTTAGGGTCTACTAAGGTCCTAGTGTATATTTTGCTCCCCGTCGAGGTTATACCTCGACACCCCTGTATAAGGCCTAACACGCCGGTACCCTTTTCTCTGAGGGACTGCAGGGTTACGCGCGAAAGCGCAATATAACACCCTAGTCTAAGCTCGTGGCTAGTGGTGTAGGTAAGGGTTACCTAAAACAACCTCGGTATACAGAAGCGCTTACAACCGACCCGGTGTAAGGGATCGTTCCTGGTCTTCAGGTTTGATCCAACAAATCGCTAACCTTAACGGGGAAGCGTGCGTTGTTGGTGGGAACTCACCCGACAAGTGAGAATTCTATCGTGTCCTACACGACAACTGGTGCCGCGACCGGGATTGGTGTGACCTTCTGTGTGTTGTGGTTGTGTTAGGTTCTACCCTAACGAGCATTCGAGAGAGAGAAGAAGAGAGAAAATGGCGAAAGGAGGCAAGTCAGCGGTACCAGCAACACCGATGAAGTCAAGTGGAACACGCACCGAGCCTACGGTGCACCCTGGGAGTTCATTGTCGACACCACCGACATCGCGTTTGGTGACGATTGCCGAACGTTCAGGAAGTTTCGACGAGTCGGTTGGCTACCCCGACGCCAAGGAAGATGATGATGAAGAGTACCTGGAAGAGAAGGCAGCAATGCCCGACCTTTCGGAAGCCGCTGTGGTATCTGTAGGCCGCAGCGGAGGGGTGAGGTCGCTCGCGCGTAACCTCACCGAAGAGCTGGATGACGTAGCTGGTCCTGAACCAGCCACCGAGGACAGTGATGATGGGTCCGACGGCTTGAAGCTGTCGGCGATGACCGGGAAGGCAACTTCCCGGTCGACAGGCAACTGGCCACCAGTCAATGGTGATACGCCGGCTGCCAACAAAGTTCTAGGTCGCTGTTTGGAACTCATGAAGACTAGGAGCAATTGGATGCAACTGTTTGGGCCGAAACAGGTCCGCCAGGCTGTTTGGATGGACCTTGGGGGTGAGTTAGCTGTGCCCATTGACTCAACGAGCACCCGACAGGTGGCTCAGGATACGGTGCTACTTCTCCGTGCTATGGGGTGCGAGCCTCAGAGGTTTCCATCTGACGCTGCACTCAAGGACTGGACGCCGACTGATGCCGGCACAGCGTTGCGAAAGTGGAAGAAGAAGTTGCGGACGTCTTTCGGGGTGTCCGAGATCGGGGCAGGCCGTCAACCTATAGCCAGACGCGCACCGGAAGCGGCGGACCCGTCAAAGGTCCCGCTTCTTCAAACTCCCAAGAAGCGTGTTAACGAGGGTTCCGATTCTGGTATCTTTACGGCGACAGCCGAGGCTTCACCGTACATGCAAGACTCGCACATGGTAACACCGAGGTCTGCAAGTCGATCTGAGCGGCTAGCCGAGGAGACAGAAAGTCTACGCCCCACTCCGAACACACGTCAAGAGACTGGCCGACGCCCCGCTAGGAACTACGATAGCCCAGAGGATTCGTCGGACAGTGACAGCGACTCAGGGGACTTTGATTATCTCGGTGGAGACCTCACCGAGGAATGGGCGCGCCAGATCCGCGAGCTGAGCAAAGCGGAGACGAAAAGCTCCACACCGAGGCTCGAGCTCGCTACCCACCTCCCACTTGGCAACATCAAGCCTTATTTTGGACTCCGGAACAAGAGCGAGAAGTCCATGCAATGGCTCCGAACCTTTATCTACGAGATGAAGGGAACGCACACGCCACCGAACGAGTGGTGCATGGCGTTCGAACTCAGTCTCCAAGATGGAGCTCTACATTGGTACCGACAACTCCCACGCAAGACTCGTCGTACGTGGAAGTTGTTGAGCGATGCGTTCATCAAGTACTACTGCTCACGGTTTACTCAGTCTGCGAAGGCTCGGTATTATTCGGCGAAACGAGAGGATAAAGAGCACGTGTGTGATTACCTCAATAGGCTTAACGGCTATGCCCGCAATGCCGGAGTGCAGTTCGAGAACGGTGGACGCGACGCCAAGGACCATGTGGAACACTTTCTGGATACGTGTGATGACCGAGGTCTAGAAGAGCGTCTGTGTCACGTCCGAGTTAAGGACATTCATGACCTCGAAGATAGGGTCAACGACATCCTCCATCGTCGGGAGCGTAAAACATCCCGAGAATCGTCAGGACGCCGTCCTAAGAACCAAGAAGACAGCCGCCGACATGATGGCAGGCGCACCGAGCGTCCGCGAGACAGCTATCGCCGTGATCGACATGACCGAGAACGTCGTCGCGACGATTCACGCCCGAGAGTCACGGTAGCGAATGCGCTAACCGACCTCGTCGCTGCATTGAATGTGAACGACGCTACTAGGTCTCGATCAAACCGCCCAGAGACGCGCCATTATGGTTATGACAGCACCGAGACATCTAGCGAGGACGAACGGCGCCGGGACGGCAGCCGATGTTCCAGTGAGAGCTCCGACAGCGATTCTAGTCCCGATGGTGAATACGGTCATGTTGCAGCCGCCAACGACAGTGAACGCCGCGCCGCTGCAGAGGGTACTTTTGCCGGTCCGACCACCGACACCCCAGAGGCGGTAATGGTCACTTCAACAAAGACCGAGGCTACGGACGAGACAACCGACAGCGCCAGTACGGTCCTTGTGCAGCCTGTGGCAGTATGTCGCACTCTGTGCATTATTGCTACAGGCGATGCAAGTTGTGCAAGCAAGTGCACGACGCTGAAAAGTGTAACGCCCTCAACGAGCTCACCAACCTCCTACGATCGAAGGTCGACAAGAAAGATCTCACGCCTGAGCTGCAAAGCTTAGTGTTCGGGAATCATTTAAACTAGGCAGCCCGCCAACTGAAACTGGGTTGGTCCCAATCGGGCTGCCACAGTTAACCGAACCTGCAATAGATGCCGACTATATGTTCGCGTTCGCAGGTGAGGTGAATTGGCCCGAAGACCGAGAGATTACGAGTGTGACAACGATGGAAAATGAAAAGGAGAGAGGTGTATACCTCAGGGAGTGTGGAATGAAGGAGTGGAATGTTGGCGAACCCAGTAGCCGCAAGACCGAGAGTTCGATTGCTAGTATGTCCCGAGTTGAACAATCACCCCGAGGTCTCGTCCCTAGGACGAAGTTGCTCCCGGGCGAGAGATTGGGGTGGTGGTCGTCCCAACGGTACGACAAGAGAAAGAGAATGAGAGCTTTGGTCAAATGATGTGCGAACGAGGATTCTGTTGGACACTGGAGCCAACGTCAGCGTGATCTCGGCGAACTACGCCAAGAGGTTGCGGTTACGCGAAGTCTCGGACCATGGCCGAAGCTTGGAAGTGCGGGGAATTAACCCTGGAGTGTTAGAGACTCGTCGACGAGCACTCGTGAAGATCACCCTGGGGTGGGAGCGAGTGTACGAGTTTGAGATGTGGATCATGAACCACAGTGCAGGAGTCGATGTGGTCCTCGGAACGGACTTCATGATTCCGGCGGGTGTCCGGCTGGACCTGTTCCACGGGACAGCCAGACTGCCAGACGAAGTAATGGTGCCACTAATTAAGTCGCTGAGCGCTGAGAATGATGAACCCTACGGCACTCAAGTGGTTGGTGGACCGACCGAGGACTTGTACATCCCCGGTCATGAGTGGCGAGAGTTTCGGCTTAAGTGCAAACGACCCTCTCGGGACACTCACGAAGTTTGGATCCGACGGACGGAGAGACTCGTCCCGACGGTAACGAAGTTTAGACGGGGGCACCCGACGTGGATTCGACTGACGAATGTGACACCGAGGGTCGCTAATTGTTCAAAACATGAGTCGGTTGTGCTATGGGTACCGATAGGCGAACTTCCGCGTGAGCCTGGGTACGTACGTTTACGGTCTAACAAGTATAAGGAGTGGCAGATCCTTGCCTACGCGGAGAGCCGTGACGAGACGCTGTTTGAACGAGAACGCGAGCTCTACGAGTGTTGGCTAGCCGAGCAGCCGCCTGCGGTCGAGCGCAGAGAGTATCCGACACCGCAAAATATTCTCACTAGAGGCACCGAGGATTCAGGTCCAGATGACGAGTCCCAAGTCTACTGCACCGAGGATATGACACGGATCACAGACACGACCAACAGGGAATGTGGTCGACGCGACGACTCGCTTACCTTCAGGGCCGTTGTGGATGCATCGGACGGCGTAGCGGTCGAGAGGACACCGACCGAGGAGCTGGAACGCACGATACCAGTGCCAAAGAGTGGCGATCAAGTGTTGGAACAAGCTCAGAGGCGGTCCTCGACCCATGCTACAGACGATACACTGTGCACCGAGTCTTCAAATGGGTGATGTTCGAGAATATCGGCGCCTCGGTCCAGGTTCTGGATGAGTCAGACGACCGAGCCGTACATACCCCGTGTCCTACTGAAGATCCGGAGCGTATATTGAATGCCACCTACGTGTCCGCGATGCATGAGATTGCAGCAGGAGTTGTGTCGGGACGTGACGCTGAAGAAAACGATGTGTCCGAGCACTTGGCGAACGACATCGAGCTCACCGACTACGCACAAGAATTGGCATTCCTGCCTGACCTGACCGAGATTACGGTTACGGCTTTAGATTACACCGGTCCGAACGTTCAGAACAAGGACCTGGACGTGGGCCGACAACAGAAGCTTGTTGACGTGTTGAAGCGTCACGAGAAGATCATGATCTCAAGTGGTAATGCACTACCACCACCGGCATACGGTGTGGTGTGTGATATTGACGTGCAAGGGCATGCGCCCATCAAACAGAGGGCTCGGAGGACGCCGTTGCGATTTCTCGGGAAGCTGTACGAGCTCCTGAAAGGATTGCTACGGGCCGGACTGATTACTTTCTCGGACAGCCCGTGGGCGTCCCCGATCGTGATTGTTCTGAAAAAGAACGGTGTCGATATCCGTCTGTGCATTGATTACAAGATGGTGAATGCAGTCACAGCGATCATGGAGTACGCCATGCCGCTCGTTGACGACCTTTTGACTGACATGGAGTCCTACCTATGGTTCTGCTCGTTAGATGCGGCGAGCGGATTTTGGGCCATAATGATGACACAGAGAGCTCGGAAGATCTCTGCATTTGTCTGTGCACTGGGGCATTTTGAGTGGCTACGGATGCCATTTGGTCTCAAGAATGCACCGATGATTTACCAGCGGATGATCGACAATGCTCTTTGGGGATTTGTCCAGCCGAAGGGCGGATGGTCGCAGTTCGCGACAACTATGCGTGAAGCCGAAGAACAGACCAAAGATGCCCGAACAGTTGCTACCGAGGATTGCAACCAGCATTCAGAGGCTCCACCGAGGGCTCGAACCAAGTTCGAGGCTGACCGAGAGTCTTCTACTGTCATGGACGCGGTGTCCCTGTTAGTGAATAGTCCCACGGGTGACATGTTTGCGAACGGTGAGTCGGACGAGTCCTCGCTGGTTCCGGTGTTCGACCGACGATCCTTCGTCGACGACATATGCTTCGGTAACGAGACGTTCGACGGCTGTTTAGCGACGCTGGACCGACTGCTCCAACGTTTCACAGAGTGTCGGATCAGCGTCAGCTTCACGAAGAGTATATTCGTGCAGTCCAAGGTGGACTTCCTGTCCCATGAAGTCTCGTCCGAGGGCATTCGAGCCGATCCGAAGAAGATCAAGGCAGTGACGGAGGTCCCTTTCCCAACGTCAAAGAAAGGTATGCAGTCGTTCCTGGGTGCGCTCAACTACTACAGCCGGTTCATCCAGGACTTTGCAGTGTACGGCGCCGCGTATACCAGTTGAAGGACGCAGACTTTGCACCTGGGGGTG
Organism: Phytophthora palmivora; assembly: GCA_008079305.1. Lineage (NCBI taxonomy): Eukaryota > Oomycota > Peronosporomycetes > Peronosporales > Peronosporaceae > Phytophthora > Phytophthora palmivora. Next base: position 126,535 of record VOQZ01001046.1, on the reverse strand, counting down.
ACCTCACGGTGGCTAAACGAAGCTTCACAGCACTTCAACAGAAGGTGATGGACGCCCCGATATTGCGGCACTTCGACCGAGACAAAGCGGTGCACGTCATGCTCTTCGCGAATGAGTGGGCGCTGAGCTCCACTCTCATGCAAGAACACGACGGCAAGTTGCACCCAGTTCGGTTTTGCGGGCGTGTTCTCAAGGATGCCGAGATGAACTATCATCCAGCCGAGAAGGAGGTCTTGGCCCTTCTACTGCTGCTGAAGGTGTGCTACACTCAGCTTGCAGGTCGGACCATCCACGTCTATACGCGTTTTTCGACGCTCGACTGGGTACATAAGTCCAAGACACTATTCGGACGCACGACCCAATTCGCAGTTATGCTGTCCCCGTGGCACTTAGTGGTGCAACGGGTGAAGGAACGAGATTGCGCATTCGCTCAGCTACTTCAAGCGGGGTTGACGAGTTTCGTCGACCTAGATGATTCGCTAGCACAAGTTGCACCACCAACCAAAGGGTCACCGAGCATTAGGATGGACCCGAACCTGCTGTACGCACGGCTACCGAGGTCCTACCAAGGCTTCGTGCTGTCATTTGATGGTTCGGCTAAGACCGAAAAGCACGGTGGCTATGGCAGTTGTGCGTGGATACTGTGGAGATTACCAGAGTGGACTATAGTGACCGCTGCGAGTGCTTACCTCGAGGCGACCACGGTGAACCTCGCCGAGTATTCAGGAATGAACAACGGTGTACAAGCTGCATTAGAGCACACGACCGAGGATTTAGTCATCGTGGGCGACTCGAGACTCGCAATCCAGCAGTCCCTAGGGGTGATCGCATGTCGTAAGGAGTCACTGTTGACACAACTGAACCGCCACCGAGAGCTTACAGCCAAGTTCCAGTCAGTGAAGTACTTGCACGTGGTCCGAGAGTTCAATGCCGCTGCAGATTCGCTTGCAAGCGAAACTCTCGAGAGCAAGGTGTCTAAAGAGGTGTCGACTGAGACCAGGCTGTCAGAACTGGTTGCGCTAAACCGCATCCAAGACGTCATCTACGAACCAACTGCCAAGGCCGAGACCGAGGACAAACCATCGGTCAACACGGTCCGAACGCATGTGAGAACAGGCTCTACCCGTCGCAAAACTTTTTTCGATTTTGTACAAGACGACACTGAGACCGGACGACTAACAGTGACCACCCGGCAACAAGCTAAAGTTAACGAGAAGCGAGTCAGATTTGCCAACGAGACCTCAGTAGTCGACCGAAGAGAAGCGGACAGTCAAGACAAAGCGAACGATACGTCAACCAGAGCTCAAAACCACGTGCGAGAAAAGCAACTGACCACCGAGGATTCAACTTCAACAGTCCCGAGTGCAAAGGACATAGACCCTCTGACAGTCCAACGAGAGCGTCGGAGACGGATCGCATTCGCCCAGGACGAAGAGTTGAGATGGTCTAACCTCAAGACAGTACTCCGTGGTGAAGACTCGAAGCTCAGTTATCGAGCAGCGAGGGATTCATGGAAGATGTCGGATCGGTTCACGCTAAGCGAAGACAACGTCCTATATTACCTTGGAACGAGCCGTCGGAAGAGCGACCGACAACAAGAGGAGACTGTTCTACGCTTGGTAGTGCCCTCAACGATGGTCCAAGAGGTATTGCAAAACTGCCATGACTCGCTAGAAGGTGGCCATCAAGGCATTGTCCGAACCTTCAACAGAATCAGACAAGACTACTATTGGATCGGTCTCTACGCGGATGTCGAACGGCACGTACGGTCTTGCCCCGATTGCAGCTCTAGCAAGAGCCGACCACAGTTCCGAGGGTATTCGCCCGGCAACGTACTCGCCGAGAGACCGTTCCAACTGGTGTCCATGGACTTTGTCATACCACTACCGAAGTCTCGGAGGGGCAATACAGCGCTTTTGCTCTTCCAGTGCGCGTTCACAGGCTTCGTGATGGGAAAAGCAATGGCTGACACAACTGCGCTTTGTGTGGCGAAAGCTTTCGAAGAGTGTGTCTACCGAAGATTCGGTGCTCCAACAATGATCCGTCATGATCGCGACCCACGCTTCATGAGCGAGGTGTTCCAAGCCTTCGCCGAGATGATGCAATCAAGGTCAAGAGCGACCCTGAGTTATCGTCCGCAGGCTAATGGCCAACAAGAACGGTCGGTGAAGACTGTCATGCAATCAGTGAGAGTGTACGCCGAGGACCCGCTCCAACAAGACTGGGATGAGATCGCCGAGAAGTTGATCTTCGCGATCAACAACTCGATGGATGCAACGAGGAAAGAGACACCGTTCTACCTTGTTCATGGGTGGGACGCACAGTCAACGCTCCGAGCGATGACGTCGTCGCTCAAACGAGGGTCTGGAAAGCAAACTGACGCATTAGCATGGCGCCGAGAAGTGAACCGCCAACAGGAGATCGCACTAGAAATGGCTAAAGAGTATCAAGCCACTGAGAAGTCTCGGAGAGCCCGAAAACACAATGAGGCACTTAGTGGAAGAGAGCAAGCGGCTATACCGAGTACTGGCCCGACCGAGCTTTCGGACGAGGCACACTCAGTCTCAGGGGCAGCAGATGACACTCCGGTCACCGCACCGAGGCCATTGTTTGAACCTGGCGACCGTGTTTGGCTGTACATGGAACGTGTGAAACCAGGACTGACGAAGAAGCTAGCACACCGATGGCATGGGCCATTCCGGGTGAAGAGAAAGGTCGAAGAGTTCGCGTATGAGTTGGAACTACCCGATCGAAGCGGGTACAGGTTCTACCCGGTGGTGCATGTATCTCGACTCAAGGCTGTGAACGAATTCGGAAGTCGACCGAAGAGTCGGCTGACACCGGAGGTGACAGAGGAAACGAGACTGGATTTCGACGAGGAATTGCTTCCCGAAGATAGCTGGGAGCCTGATCAACTCGCTGGCGAATACGAGGTCGGGGCTATCCTCGACGATCGCGTCCCGTTATCTACAAGCACCGAACGAGCCATTCGAGAGTTCAAAGTGAAGTGGTTGGGATACGATGAACCAACATGGGAACCTGCGTCTAATTTGTCGTGTGGAGGTCTTCTCTATGACTACTTGCGAGAGAAGCGCAGTGACCGACGATTGCAAATGGTCCAAGTCGCCGACGAGGACTAAACGGAATGTCACCAAAGATTGACCTGCCTGCAGGGCCAGTACAGCCTGCAGTGACAGACGAAAGAAGCTACTGTACTGAAATGATAACTCTCTGCGGGGTCGGTGCAGCCTACAGAGATGAATGACGAAGATTACTGTACCGAACATTGCATATTTGCATGAAAAGTAAACGAACCAGTGAATTGGAGATTACGACAAAGAACGACATAGAAACCAAGCTACCAACTACACTACAGCACTCTTGGAACTACGGAAGTAGCTTGGACAACGAAACCGGAAGTATGCCGGCCGAGGTTATATCTCGGTGGTGGCGGTAGCCAGGTCCACGAGGACGTCCAAGCCGGCACTCAGGATGTCAGCAGGAGGAGACCCTAAAATGCCGGAAACCGGAGCCTCCGGAGCTGAAGCTGGAGTGTCCGAGGCCTCGGCTGCCCACGGAGCACGAACAGCGGCCGGATCCAGAGCTGGATTAACCATGATCGAGGACGCCACACTTGCATACGAGCGATGCCGAGGAACAAATAGCGGCACGTCAGGGTTGCAGGGAGCGAAGGTAGTGTTGTATGGATGCTCGGCGGGAGCATCCATCCAGCAATTACGCCATGGCTGTTGCGCGTCGAGAACCACCAGCTCTTGAACCCAGTTATCTGTTGAAGGAGCCCAATCCAGCACTTCGAACGGGTACTGCAAGTAGGAAGGCTCCAGCAGGAGCTCAGCAGGGTTCTCCCGAGGCTTGCTGTCACGCTCAATACTCCATTCCCAGACTCGGTACACCATCTGCTGACGGAGACGGTCCGCACGGAGGTTCCGAGCCTTGTTGTACGTCTTCCACTGTGCAACCAAGGCGACAACGAGAGGATCTTTACGCCCATGCTCTCTCTCGAGACGGCGGAGGTAATTCTCGACCGCCGAGACCTGGATCCAGTGGCGACGCTCCCACAAGGCGAGACCCAAGTCTGCTTTCTCGGTCTTGTCCGTGGAGGTACCTTGAAACTGCCGCCACAGCTTGACGGTGCGTCCGAGCCCAGTCTCTCGAATGGAGATCTTCGTCCCCGGTGGAAATCCGCTGGAGTCAAAGAGGCACGGCTGCTCGGGCAGTCGGCGGCGGAGCTGCTGCCACGGGTGACTGGGGTTCTCCCAGTCCATCAGAGCAGAGAGACTGGCGGCAGACACTGGTGAGACTCCATCCTTCGGCAGGGGCTCGGACAGACTCCGGTTCTGAATCTGGCACCACGCTTCCTGCGCACCGGGTGCAGTAAAACCAGGCTCCAGGAAAGGACCAGCAAGAGAGGCGAGCTTCTTCGACCCGAGAGGAAGCTGAAGGCTGCTGCCGATGGGAGTGAAAGTCACCGAGCCTGGACCTGGCGCTGTAGACAGCGTTGCCGTGACCACCGCATGCGGTCTCCGAGTGCTCGACTGGGACCGCCTAGGGCGGAACAACGAGGACGTCGGAGCAGAGACGGCAGATGGGGCAGTCACAACCGGTCGAGAGCTCGGAGGTCGGACTGGAGAGACTTGGCGACTGTCAGTCCCGGAGACAGCGGTAGGTGGTGCCTGCGCAACGGCCGGCGGTGTGGACCCAGTCGGAGAGAGTCCGAGGACGAAATCATCCTCTGCTAGCTCTCTTTCCACCATCTCCATTGAACGGAGACCGGACACCACAGATGCACCACGAACAGGCCGGCCATCCTTGCGAGGCAATGAGAGCACCGGAGACGAGAATGGACTGTCCACGGGCTTCGAAACCTCGGTATTAGCAGCATTACCGGACGCCAAGTCAACGACTTCGGGCGTGGGTCCAGAAGCCGCAGCATTGGAAGCAGGAGCATCCTCGTCCGAGTCAGGGAGCTCTTCAGTATCTTCCGCGCCACTATCGGAGGCTGCCGGAGGCTCGTCAACCACTTCACCGTCCTCGAGCCCTTCATCTGCAACCTCGGACGACACTTGAGACGGAGCAAGTGGAGACTGATTTTCCACAGATGCAGCCGACGCAGTCAAAGGAGGCGTCGGTGGAGTTGACGCGGCTGAAGTTGAAGCTGGCGCGGCAGGCGTCGAAGCAACAGGAGCCGGAACCGGCGTCGGAGAAACAGCAGGAGACGAGACCGCTGTAGACGGTAGCGGAACAGAGGTCGGAGCCGACGAACGACGCTTGGGCTTCACCGAAGGACGACCAAGTCGTCGATTGAGTGGCAACGGAGACTTCGGAGCCGTCGAGGCAGACGAACCAGACGTAGCCGTGGGGACTTGGTGCCGACGAAGTCGACGACGCTTCGGAGGTGGTCCGACAGGTCGAGAATCCTCGGAGTCGCTCCCTTGGTTGCGTGTGGCGCGTAGAGGCACCGAAATGGCTTGTTGTGCTGAATCCGAAGCCTCGTTGTCACTGGATTCACCACTTGAACGACCAGACGAAGTCGGAGGCGGTTCCACCGTCACACGCGGAGGAGACAGACCGAGAAGATTCCAGTCAATGTTGTCGGCCGTGATGCCCACCGAAGCAAGAACAAGAGCATCAGTGTTTAGGCCGTGGTTGGCCGAGTGCTGACGGAGGATCGAGTTGGCCCTCTGCAAACCGGCGTTCTCGGTCACCAGAGCTTGGATGCGTGCCGGCACTGTACCATCATTCCGGCTGTCACTCCGAAGCAGGTAAGACCGAAGCTTGGCCATCTGCTCGGTATACGCCACCATACCGGCCTTGAAGCGCTCCCGATCCTTTCGGATCGTCCGCATAGCTGCTGCAGAGTCAGCCTCGGCGTTCTTCACGCGAAGACCGAGTTGAGCCATGGACTCGGCGTGAGTCGCTATGGCAGCGTTAGCTAGGGCGAGCTGCCGAGAAAGAGCCACATTCTCCAGCCGAACGGAGTGTAGAGTGTTGGCGGCAGCGTTGAAGTCACAAGAAGCTTGAGTGCAGAACATCTCGGCTCTCGTTCGGAGCTGGAACTCGGTTGCGAGTTTATCTTCAGCATCCTTGACCTGCTCCTGGCATCGAGAGACTTCGTCTCGGAGCGAGACCATCTCCTCGGACTCATGAAGGGAATCCGGACGGGAGCGATAGCAGCAGTCAAAACCTCGCTGAGATTTGACGCGCTTTGCAGACGACGATCCAAGTTCACGTCGACACGGCACGGTGGGTGGCGAGCGACACCAATAACGAGCTTGGCGATCTGAAGAAGTTGAAAGTCGGTGGGAGTTAATGTCGACTGCTCGGCGAGATCACCGGCAGGACTCTCCTCATCGATAGCGCCTGCAGAACTCCCTCCTGACACCCCGCAAGTTGCCGAATCCTCTGCCGGCGCGGGAGTTGGTGTCGAGCGAGAGTCTGCTTCGGAAGGAGGCGGAAGAGGAGACGTTGGAGGCGAGCAAGGCGATAAAATCGGCGAAGACCCGTCTGACACCCCGCGAGTTGCTGAATCCACTGTCAGCGCGGGAGTTGGTGACGGAGGGGTCCCCGCCGCCTGCTCAGCGGCTCCACGATCCTCTGCAGGAGTGTGTTGACCCTCTGAGGGCGTACCAGAAGACGTCTAAAGATGCAAGAAGTGAGTCAAGGTGTGGGTCGAAGCCTCGGACGAGCATACAAGCTGTTACATACCTGTTCTTGAGGCCCGAGAGCCTGCATGGCTGCGGCGGTGGCCCGCTCCAGGAGACGCGACTGGCGGACCATGATGGGCGAAGAAAATTGGAGAATGAGGCGCCACGACGGTCACCAGTTGGGAAGGTTCGCGTCGAGGCGGGGGCAGTTGTGGTGTTGGGTTCTAACGGTGAGGTAGCGACCCAGTCGCTAGAGGCAACCGCCACAGAACCTTTCGGTGAAAAGCGAGGGTTCACCCCATTGGAGGATTATATATCCCGCGACAGAGTGACAGAGAAGGAATAGTGACATCCGAGAGCCTCGGCTAGCCTAATACAACCTGGCCGAGGCTTCCTGGATTAGGCCGAGATAAGGCTCTGTACCCATCTCAGATCCCCTGTCTCACGTCTGTACAGTCCCAAATCCGTACTTAAGGGTGAGTTGTCGACCCCTCGGTCGTACTTATTCTGAAACCTCGGAGGCTCCTACAAGGATTTGTTTACACTTGATATTTGTATATAGGCATAGGACAAAACATAGGATGACATACAGAGGCTCTCTGAGCCTCACATTAAGCAGTTTATAAAACGCAGTCTTCCCCCCAGCTAACAAGAGTCAAGTCCGACTTAGGTAAGTGTAGCTAGCTTATTTAAGTGCTAGGACACGCTCAGTTGTGTGGGATGCCTGTTGGTAGACTCAAGGTACATTGAACCGAGAGTTTATCCTGGTCAGGCCAAGAGTTGGTGTGGCCGAGAGATCGGAGGCGACAGTGAAGTGTCGTTACGTGTTTACTTAGGGTCTATTAAGGTCCTAGTGTATATTTTGCTCCCCGTCGAGGTTATACCTCGACACCCCTGTATAAGGCCTAACACGCCGGTACCCTTTTCTCTGAGGGACTGCAGGGTTACGCGCGAAAGCGCAATATAACACCCTAGTCTAAGCTCGTGGCTAGTGGTGTAGGTAAGGGTTACCTAAAACAACCTCGGTATACAGAAGCGCTTACAACCGACCCGGTGTAAGGGATCGTTCCTGGTCTTCAGGTTTGATCCAACAAATCGCTAACCTTAACGGGGAAGCGTGCGTTGTTGGTGGGAACTCACCCGACAAGTGAGAATTCTATCGTGTCCTACACGACACAACCCTCAAATCTCAAGACCCCGCTATAGGAAGCGGCAAGCACGTACTGGAAGCTATTGGATAAAGGTCACACACCGACCACAAGACCCCCCGAGCTAAGATCGACACTGGTCAGAGCAAGATCGACCAAGTACAACCAAGATCGAAGCTCGGTAACTACACGGCGCAGCGAGTAGAAGTATCCCCGCTGCTGCCACCTCTCCCGCTGTCCTGTCAGACAGCAAGATCGACAACAAGCGCGTCTAAACGAGATCACTCGAGGAGCGATCTAGTCCCACCGACGGGTACACAAGGTGAGATCAAGTAACTTCACGGAAGATCGGAGTACCCCCTCCGTTAGTCGGCAGTTCGGGCGCAGTGTGCAAGAGGACTCCTGCGATCTTGCGATTTCGCAGAACCACTTCGCCACACGAGGAAGCGCGAGCGCTGGCGATACTCATAGTTCGCCGGAAGGAAGGCGGCTCTTAGCTGTTGACACAGCTGAGCCCAGGTTGTGAAACAACCCGGCGTTGTCGCTTCGCGCGTGTACGCCCAGGTCTTCGCCCGACCTCCTAGGTTGGACAGGGCGAAAGCGACCCGAAGTCGCTCCGTCGAGATTAGAGCCGCGTCCATCGCGAGCTCTATCCCTCTGGCCCAGTAGTGAAGGTTCTCTCCCATCTTCCCTTCGTAGGGATTAACCTTAAGCCTCAACGGCTTAGGTTGGGCTGGCTTCATCTCAGCCACGGGGGTCTGCAGCCCCTGTACGTGGGCGATAAGCCCTCTCTCGTACGTGTCGAACGCCTCGATGCGTTCGACCTGCTCGGCCGGCGTAGCAGCCGCCAAGCTTCGGAGGGCATCTCCTCCAAAGATGCCCACCATCTTCCGGACCGACTCAAACTGAGAGTCGGTCAAATGAGGGAACTCCCCTCTATCCATCCTGGCTTACCTTGTAGGAGCCACAGAGGATTCAGGTAGTCAATCTACCCGCGTAGGCGTGGATTGACTACAAGTGCTACCAAGTGTGACGGGGTCACACGGGCACCTTTGCTTGAGGAAGCGTGCTATCAGGAGTATACAAACTCCTAGTGAACGACAGTTCACCAGTCCTGGTCTTAGGGGACTTAATAGCTAGTTTGGAGTAAGTTTAAGACTGATTTATTTATAGTTAATTAGGTCATTTGGCCTGTAATACAAATTACTAATTATCAATAATTTGTCCTAATTATGCATATAAAAGGTAGGTCAAATACTATTGGTTGGCCCTCAGCCACCAGACCTACGTGGCAGTAGTGTGGGCCACACCACCCACAACAGAGTATCTAAAACGAATACTCACAGAAGTATATCAACTTCTAAAGGCGGTACCCTTTCTAGGGTACCCCTTCATGTAACCCCGTTACAGTACCCCTCATGTAACCCCGTTACAAAGGATGAAAAGACCCGATTTTTGCCGAGGCATCGCTGGAAACGGATGTGAAGTTTACTGTTCAAGCGGCCAGCGACACAGAGCAAAAGGATAACAAGTTGTTGGCCCCGAACAACTGGGAGACGCGCCGATTGACAAGGGTTTGGCTACTATGGACGGTAAGGTTTCGTCGGAACGCGAGGGTACGGTAGGAGAGGCAAAGCTAGACGACGGCTAGCTATTTTGCGTGAATAGTCCTTCGAGGCTCTTTTGGTCAGTCGCTACGATGTGTGGTTTGTCTAGATAGTAAATTTGAAATGCAACTACTGCACTAACGATAGCCAGGAGCTTTTGTTGTTGTGTCGGGTAATTGAGCTCGACTGACTTCATCTTGTGGCTTGTGTACACGATGGACGAGACGTCCTTTAGCTTGGCGATCGGTGATGTTTCCACCAACTCCGAGAAGACAGCTGACATCAATAAACTGTTAATGTAGAGTAGGGATCACGAGTAGGGTGTAGGAGGAATGAACTTAAAAGAACCGAACTTGTTTTCACTTGCTCAGGATCAGGTAAAAGTACGCGTGACTAAAAATATAAAAGAAATGATCCGTGGAAGGCAAGGAACGCTCGTGAGCATGACACCCCTTCCACATGTGTGACCTGGTCTCTACGACGTGCCTTCCGTCCTTCAAAGCAGTAGCATTCACCAAGTATCTTCCCCGCGAAGATACACTCATCAAAATTGCTAATGAATTAGTAGTAGGCTCATCATCCACACAGGGTGCTTCACCGCAGTCATCCGCCGTGATGACCTCGCGCCATCAACGAAGGTCGACTGCTCCGTTATGCACCCAGGAACGGTACGGCTGCTTCAAGCCTGATACCCCGTCCTGGTGCTTGAATTATTGGCTTCATCCTGCCTAACCCGTTCAAAAGACCCAGTAGCAGTAGCGGAGTCATGGCTCAGGTCCCACACCCTGCCACCTCCCCAGCACCGGAGATTTTTTGGTAGTCCACTATATTTTCGTTTTGAAGTTCTAGATTCTAGACTTCGACTCTAAAACGATTCCTCTCAGAATTTCTTCTCAGACAGGTCACTTGCAAGTCAAGATGCTGTTGCGGTGGGAGTCGGTCCGATCCACTGGCGCGCCGGCCGTCAAGAACCACACAGCCACAGCAGTGTCTGCGCACGAGCTGCTGGTGTTCGGCGGCTACGACGGCCGCCGCAACCACAACGCGCTGCATCTGCTGGACGTGAGCCGCCAAACGTGGCGCGAGTTATCGCACGAGACACGCGGCCGGACGCCTGCGGGTCGCAACGGCCACACAACCACACTGGCCGAGCGCAAACTCTTTGTCTTGGGCGGCTGGCTAGGCAGTGGTCCGCTGGCCGCGGCCGATCTCCACGTGCTGCACCTCGACACACTCACATGGGAACAGCCGGAGCTGGTCGCGGCCCTCGGCCCGTGCAACATGCACACGGCCGACTACGTGGCACGCCTGCGCAGCATCCTGGTATTCCGAGGAGGCGACGGCCGCGAGTACCTCAATGACCTACACGCACTACAGATCGACTCGATGACGTGGATGACCGTGCGGACTCGCGGCCGCGCACCAGCTCCACGGGCCAACCACAGCTCGGCGCTTGTCGGGGACGACCTGCTTGTATTCGGAGGCTGGGATGGCCGACAGAGACTCAATGATATCCACGTGCTGGACACACAGAGCATGGCGTGGTCCGGCGTGGCTGATGAATTCAAGGTGGATACGAGACGCTATGTGGCCCCACCGCTTCCTAGAGCAGGCATGACCATGGCCCGCCATCGAGATCGACTTTTTGTTTTTGGAGGGTCTGGACCGTCGGCCAAGTGCTATGACGATCTCCATGTCTACAACCCAAGCAGACATCAGTGGGTGGAGACTGTGGCCGTGACCACGGCCGAGAACCCAGACGAACAGAGACAAAAGTGGAGGCAGAGTGAGCGATCTAATCACAGTCGCTCTCACTCTCAACCGCGATGGGATATCTATGAGGACGACGACCAACAAGACGGAAGCTGGTCAGGAAACGACGCGGAGGAATTTGATGATAGTTTGGACAGTGACGAGGAGTTCGAAGATGCACACAGCGACGGAGAGGCTTTGATGGTTGCACAAGGGCTGGTGAATGATTCTTGTGACTCAGCGAATCCAAACGAGATGTGCGAGTTTTCGAACGTGGAGACACGAAAACGAGAAGAGCCGTTGTTTGTTGTAGGGAGGGGTCCCGGACGACGAGCTGGGCATACGTGTACAGTAGTCGACCGAATGCTCGTGATCTTTGGAGGCTCGTGCGGTCCTGACTATCTAAATGACTGCTTCACATTAGACACAGATCCACCTCCGCGTGCCTCTGTATCACTGCCATCGCCAGCAAGAATGTTACGCCATGCACTCGCTCAATATGTTGACTGTGAGGAATTCGCCGATATTTCCTTCGTAAGTTTTCTTTTCGTGTTGAGTTGCTTGCAGGCTTGTGACTTGTATCCTGTGTACTTGTTTATTAGCTTGTCGAAGGGCGTGTGGTGTATGCGCACAAATTGATCCTGTCAGCACTGAGTGAACGATTTCGAGGGATGTTTTCTTCTGGATTTCGCGAGGCTCGAGAATCTCAAATTGTTGTCCCAGATGTGCGTTACGGGGTCTTCTTGTTGTTGCTTGAGTATCTCTACACAGGTCACATCGAAACACACGATGATGCATTCGCGTTGTGCGCTAGCACTCAAGAACGGAATCTCGAAATGGACTTCGTGAGTAATAGCGTAGCAGCGTGTCCTCAGTCAGCGGACGGTCTGAATGAGATCGAAGAAGCCCGCCGAAGAGTAGTGGGGCATACCCAATCTCTCGATTTGGGGTTGGAAATGGAGCTCGATTCATTGCTGGAATTGCTCGTTGCGGCTGATCAGTTCATGCTCGACCATTTGAAACAGCGCTGTGAGCGAACACTGCAATACGCAGTACGCATCGGAAGCGTCGAAGCCATAGCAGAAGCAGCCGATCGTGCCAATGCTGTCCAGTTACAAGCTGTATGCCGACATTTTCTGCGAAATCACTCGGTGCGTCCCTCGTCTCCAGCGCTCTCGAACGATTGCTGCTCATTTGACGGCGAAGATGCCGACGATCCTGATCTAGATGAAATGAAATCCCAAGCACCTCGAGACAGGGATGTGGGTGAAACTATGTCGCGACTGAGCCGCGCTGCATTGTTATGAGGCGGTCACTCGTAAGCGGGTGCTGCTAGCGCGTTTGGTGCTCTCGACAAATACTACAGTAGTAGGGGTAAAATATTTGCAAAATGCCACTTCGTTATGGTGTCTCTAGCTATTACATACTATTGACAAACATCTACACATACTTATTAGCAAAACTGGACGACTTGAGTCTTTTGACTCTTACTGATAGTAGCGTGACTGCCCATGGGCACGCGTTCCAGAGGAATATCCGGACGACCCAGTTGGTGTCGGCGCATAGCGTTTTCCAGACGAGTACGCTGGTGTGGATGCATATCGATCTGATGAATACCCAGACGAGTACCCGGATGAGTATCCGGACGATTGTCTGGAACCTGGGCCTCGCGAGGGGGCAAACCCTGCTCCCGAAGTGACGAACCTACCGCCGTCATTGAGATGCCGATGCTCGCGCACATCATACGTCAAAAAGACAGGGGTCTCACCGGAAGTATTCGAACCAGCGATCTGGTGTTCCATCTCGTAACTCTGCTGCGAATGAATGAAGCTCTCGCGGTGTGTGTAGCCCGACCAGCGCTTGAGCACCAGCACGAACATAGCGACGTAGCGCGCGAAAAATAGGAAGAAGACGATTGCGTTGAAGATCACGAAACCCTGGGCCACAATGCCGCGCCAGTGCATGCTGAGCTCGCTCGAAGTGAGGAAAGCGAAACTGCATAATAAGTTGACAATCGCCACGACGCGAAGACCAACCACCACGCCAAGCACCCAGCTAGCGGCAAACGGGCGAATAATGAGTGCAACGACTACGAAGAGCAGATGGGTCACCATCAATGACACTAGCTGTGTTGGCAAACCCGATACAGCACCAGTAAACACACCAAGAAGAATCTGGAACACGACCGTCACTACGAAGAAGTACCGGAAAGCCATCTTTGAGTCACCGTACAGTGAACCCCATACTGTGAAGTGCTTAAAACGAAATGCATCGTTATTGGGAATGGCTCGCACACTTACAAAGGCATAACACAGTCCTCCGACCACAACGGCCCACAAGGAGAACAACGCCACAGCCAAACCAATACCGACTCGATACCGTAACTCCATCACCAATTCGTACGAAGACATTGTCACAAGTGGGAATACACTGAGCATCCACAATGCGACGCCAAGACCCATTACGCACATGGCACAGCTGTTACGCAGTTTTGTGGGCCAGAATTTTGACCACGTATCGGCAGACATTTGGTGGCGGTAAAACGCGATGCTGGCAGCCAGAGTAAAAAGTACAACCAAAATTGCCACGACCGCTAGGAAGAACCAAAAAGCGGTCATCAGAGCCTCGTCTTCATCGATACCAATACGGTCAGCAAATGCAACAACACCCGTCAAGATGATCAGCTGCAATCTACGCGAGGCCTCCGAGGCGGCAGTAGTAGTCACTGACGAAAGGTGCATGTTCGCGAACGAGAACGAATCCGTGAAGTCCAACACAATTTGAGGTGCCTTCGTAAGATCCAGCATTGAAATGGAGTTGACATGCTGGATGTAGCCCACCACTACAGCAAGCTCCCACACGTTAGGTGTAAACCAACCCATGCTGGCACGACCGTTCCCTTCATCCTGGTTTCCGCTGTCCGAAGACCCACCCAGCCATGGTGGGCGCTGGAGTGCCAATAGATGGAAGAACACTAACAACACTGCAGATACGATGCCAAGAGCATAACTCGCGTAGAGCAGCGCATTTTGGACTTCCTGGGACGTAGAAGACAGCGAAATCGAAGCACCAGGCGGTAGGTTCGCACGGTTACCACCGCCGACGACAATATTGCTGTATGATCCGCTAGCATCTTCAAGGGATTGCAAATCGCCATCACCACGGTTGTACTTTTCGAATGTCGTCACCTTGCTTCCATCCGTGTACACAATCGTAGAGCCCGTATCCCCCAGTAAGACCATGTTATTGCCGTTGATTGTGTTCTTGTCGCCTTCATCACTGCTACCTGAATCGGTCTGCTTCGTAACAGCCTCAGCTGCCGAGTTATCGATGCCAGACGTATCAGCAGGAATCACAGTTCCCATCGAGTCCGGCGATGCAGGAGATGGTGGCATGGTCAAGATCCCTAACGAAGGAGATCTAGTCACTGGTGCCGGACTAGGCGTATTTGAATCGGAAGTGGACGAGTCCGAAGTTTGTGCCGTTTGCGAAATATCATTGCCCGCATCGGAAGTATCGGTTGAATCAGTTGTTACGACTGGAGCTCTTGTCACAGGTGCAGGACTCGGTGTGCTATCATCAGAAGAGATCGTCGAGCCAGAAGACGCTGATGAGGCGGCATCTGTACCAGGTTGGAATGAGCCCGACGATCCCGACGAAGTTGTATCACCCGAGTTCGAAGATGATGAGGTAGAGCCCGAAGTCGGTGGGGCATGAGTCGACGGGGAAGTAGTTGTCTGTGGCGCATTTGTCACCGGGGGAGGACTCCATGTCACTGGGGGGGGACTCCATGTTGAACCCGACGAACTTGCCGATGTTGATGTGGTCGTAGCCGAACCTGAGGATGATGAGACGTCAGAGCTTCCCTTTGTTTTCGAGTTTGATCCTGACGAAGGGGATGTAGTCGGCGGTGTAGTTGTCGGAACCTCCGTTTGCGGAATACTTGTTATGGGTGCCGGACTAAATGTCACGGGTGCCGGACTAAATGTAGTGTCCTCTGTCGAGTTCGATGACTCTGTAGATGCAGACGACTTTGAAGAGTTCGGGGAATCCGAGGACCCCGTGCTTGAAGAGCTATCAGATCCAGATGGATCAGACTGTGTCGGACTTGATGTCGTGGGATCGCTTGGCACCGGAGGAGGACTCCAAGGTGTCGGTTCGGGGGCTGGAGGTGATGTAGTTGGCACTGGAGTTGCTGTTGTCGGCACAGGAGCAGAGGTTACATCAAATGAACCAGAAGTCGATATCGATGTTGGAGTGTCAGTCGCGGGGACATCCGTCGTCGGTGTTTCCGTCGGGAATTCCGTTCGCGGCGCCCAAGTGGTTGGAACCTCTGTTCGAGGGGTCTCCGTAGGCAATTCAGTCGGCGCTGGAGCATTCGTTGGTGCATCTGTCCACACAGGACGCTCCGTAGGGGGTTCCGTAGGAAACTCAGTCGGCGTTGGAGCAATCGTTGGTACAACAGGACGTTCAGTAGGGGCCTCTGTCGCAGGAGTCCACGTAGTTGGAGCTTGAGTAGGAACAACCGTCGGCGCATCAGTCCACGTGGTCGGAGTTTCTGTAGGAATCTCCGTCGGAGCATCAGTCCTCAAGGGAGCATTCGCATCCGAACCAGAATCTGAGGTATCTGGAGACTCTGTTGGGGTA
Source organism: Phytophthora palmivora (assembly GCA_008079305.1). Lineage (NCBI taxonomy): Eukaryota > Oomycota > Peronosporomycetes > Peronosporales > Peronosporaceae > Phytophthora > Phytophthora palmivora. The sequence goes on along the minus strand of VOQZ01001046.1, from coordinate 110,716 downwards.
TCTGTTGCAGTAGGAGTATTCGTTGGTACATTGGTCCACAAAGGTGATTCTGAACTCGATCCAGTGGATGGTGGTGTCGTAGGAGTCCTTGTAGATGGAGCATTAGTAGGAAACTCAGTAGGAGCATCAGTCCAAACAGGAGCATTCGAGTTCGATCCAGAAACTGAGGAATCACGTGAATTCGCAGGAGCTTCTGTCGGGGAAGAGGCAATCGATGGCACTTGCGTCGGTGCGTCCGTCAACTCCATGCCAGATCCAGTGCTCGATTCCGAGCTCGATGCCGTCGTGGGAACCTCAGTCGGCGTGTTCGTCCACTGTTGCCCAGAACCAGTGCTTGATCCAGAACTCGACGTCGTCGATGGCACCTGCGTCGGTGCGTCCGTCAACTCCATGCCAGATCCAGTGCTCGATTCCGAGCTCGATGCCGTCGTGGGAACCTCAGTCGGCGTGTTCGTCCACTGTTGCCCAGAACCAGTGCTTGATCCAGAACTCGACGTCGTCGATGGCACCTGCGTCGGTGCGTCCGTCAACTCCATGCCAGATCCAGTGCTCGATTCCGAGCTCGATGCCGTCGTGGGAACCTCAGTCGGCGTGTTCGTCCACTGTTGCCCAGAACCAGTGCTTGATCCAGAACTCGACGTCGTCGATGGCACCTGCGTCGGTGCGTCCGTCAACTCCATGCCAGATCCAGTGCTCGATTCCGAGCTCGATGCCGTCGTGGGAACCTCAGTCGGCGTGTTCGTCCACTGTTGCCCAGAACCAGTGCTTGATCCAGAACTCGACGTCGTCGATGGCACCTGCGTCGGTGCGTCCGTCAACTCCATGCCAGATCCAGTGCTCGATTCCGAGCTCGATGCCGTCGTGGGAACCTCAGTCGGCGTGTTCGTCCACTGTTGCCCAGAACCAGTGCTTGATCCAGAACTCGACGTCGTCGATGGCACCTGCGTCGGTGCGTCCGTCAACTCCATGCCAGATCCAGTGCTCGATTCCGAGCTCGATGCCGTCGTGGGAACCTCAGTCGGCGTGTTCGTCCACTGTTGCCCAGAACCAGTGCTTGATCCAGAACTCGACGTCGTCGATGGCACCTGCGTCGGTGCGTCCGTCAACTCCATGCCAGATCCAGTGCTCGATTCCGAGCTCGATGCCGTCGTGGGAACCTCAGTCGGCGTGTTCGTCCACTGTTGCCCAGAACCAGTGCTTGATCCAGAACTCGACGTCGTCGATGGCACCTGCGTCGGTGCGTCCGTCAACTCCATGCCAGATCCAGTGCTCGATTCCGAGCTCGATGCCGTCGTGGGAACCTCAGTCGGCGTGTTCGTCCACTGTTGCCCAGAACCAGTGCTTGATCCAGAACTCGACGTCGTCGATGGCACCTGCGTCGGTGCGTCCGTCAACTCCATGCCAGATCCAGTGCTCGATTCCGAGCTCGATGCCGTCGTGGGAACCTCAGTCGGCGTGTTCGTCCACTGTTGCCCAGAACCAGTGCTTGATCCAGAACTCGACGTCGTCGATGGCACCTGCGTCGGTGCGTCCGTCAACTCCATGCCAGATCCAGTGCTCGATTCCGAGCTCGATGCCGTCGTGGGAACCTCAGTCGGCGTGTTCGTCCACTGTTGCCCAGAACCAGTGCTTGATCCAGAACTCGACGTCGTCGATGGCACCTGCGTCGGTGCGTCCGTCAACTCCATGCCAGATCCAGTGCTCGATTCCGAGCTCGATGCCGTCGTGGGAACCTCAGTCGGCGTGTTCGTCCACTGTTGCCCAGAACCAGTGCTTGATCCAGAACTCGACGTCGTCGATGGCACCTGCGTCGGTGCGTCCGTCAACTCCATGCCAGATCCAGTGCTCGATTCCGAGCTCGATGCCGTCGTGGGAACCTCAGTCGGCGTGTTCGTCCACTGTTGCCCAGAACCAGTGCTTGATCCAGAACTCGACGTCGTCGATGGCACCTGCGTCGGTGCGTCCGTCAACTCCATGCCAGATCCAGTGCTCGATTCCGAGCTCGATGCCGTCGTGGGAACCTCAGTCGGCGTGTTCGTCCACTGTTGCCCAGAACCAGTGCTTGATCCAGAACTCGACGTCGTCGATGGCACCTGCGTCGGTGCGTCCGTCAACTCCATGCCAGATCCAGTGCTCGATTCCGAGCTCGATGCCGTCGTGGGAACCTCAGTCGGCGTGTTCGTCCACTGTTGCCCAGAACCAGTGCTTGATCCAGAACTCGACGTCGTCGATGGCACCTGCGTCGGTGCGTCCGTCAACTCCATGCCAGATCCAGTGCTCGATTCCGAGCTCGATGCCGTCGTGGGAACCTCAGTCGGCGTGTTCGTCCACTGTTGCCCAGAACCAGTGCTTGATCCAGAACTCGACGTCGTCGATGGCACCTGCGTCGGTGCGTCCGTCAACTCCATGCCAGATCCAGTGCTCGATTCCGAGCTCGATGCCGTCGTGGGAACCTCAGTCGGCGTGTTCGTCCACTGTTGCCCAGAACCAGTGCTTGATCCAGAACTCGACGTCGTCGATGGCACCTGCGTCGGTGCGTCCGTCAACTCCATGCCAGATCCAGTGCTCGATTCCGAGCTCGATGCCGTCGTGGGAACCTCAGTCGGCGTGTTCGTCCACTGTTGCCCAGAACCAGTGCTTGATCCAGAACTCGACGTCGTCGATGGCACCTGCGTCGGTGCGTCCGTCAACTCCATGCCAGATCCAGTGCTCGATTCCGAGCTCGATGCCGTCGTGGGAACCTCAGTCGGCGTGTTCGTCCACTGTTGCCCAGAACCAGTGCTTGATCCAGAACTCGACGTCGTCGATGGCACCTGCGTCGGTGCGTCCGTCAACTCCATGCCAGATCCAGTGCTCGATTCCGAGCTCGATGCCGTCGTGGGAACCTCAGTCGGCGTGTTCGTCCACTGTTGCCCAGAACCAGTGCTTGATCCAGAACTCGACGTCGTCGATGGCACCTGCGTCGGTGCGTCCGTCAACTCCATGCCAGATCCAGTGCTCGATTCCGAGCTCGATGCCGTCGTGGGAACCTCAGTCGGCGTGTTCGTCCACTGTTGCCCAGAACCAGTGCTTGATCCAGAACTCGACGTCGTCGATGGCACCTGCGTCGGTGCGTCCGTCAACTCCATGCCAGATCCAGTGCTCGATTCCGAGCTCGATGCCGTCGTGGGAACCTCAGTCGGCGTGTTCGTCCACTGTTGCCCAGAACCAGTGCTTGATCCAGAACTCGACGTCGTCGATGGCACCTGCGTCGGTGCGTCCGTCAACTCCATGCCAGATCCAGTGCTCGATTCCGAGCTCGATGCCGTCGTGGGAACCTCAGTCGGCGTGTTCGTCCACTGTTGCCCAGAACCAGTGCTTGATCCAGAACTCGACGTCGTCGATGGCACCTGCGTCGGTGCGTCCGTCAACTCCATGCCAGATCCAGTGCTCGATTCCGAGCTCGATGCCGTCGTGGGAACCTCAGTCGGCGTGTTCGTCCACTGTTGCCCAGAACCAGTGCTTGATCCAGAACTCGACGTCGTCGATGGCACCTGCGTCGGTGCGTCCGTCAACTCCATGCCAGATCCAGTGCTCGATTCCGAGCTCGATGCCGTCGTGGGAACCTCAGTCGGCGTGTTCGTCCACTGTTGCCCAGAACCAGTGCTTGATCCAGAACTCGACGTCGTCGATGGCACCTGCGTCGGTGCGTCCGTCAACTCCATGCCAGATCCAGTGCTCGATTCCGAGCTCGATGCCGTCGTGGGAACCTCAGTCGGCGTGTTCGTCCACTGTTGCCCAGAACCAGTGCTTGATCCAGAACTCGACGTCGTCGATGGCACCTGCGTCGGTGCGTCCGTCAACTCCATGCCAGATCCAGTGCTCGATTCCGAGCTCGATGCCGTCGTGGGAACCTCAGTCGGCGTGTTCGTCCACTGTTGCCCAGAACCAGTGCTTGGCCCAGAAGAAGACGAACCCGCCACAGGTTCATTTGTCCATGGCGCCTGCGTTGTGGACTCGGGCGTCCTTGTCGTCGAGCCAGGTGTGTAGCTGGAGCTCGAGCCAGAGCTGGAGCGCGTACTTGATCCAGAAGAAGACGAACCCGCCACAGGTTCATTTGTCCATGGCGCCTGCGTTGTGGACTCGGGCGTCCTTGTCGTCGAGCCAGGTGTGTAGCTGGAGCTCGAGCCAGAGCTGGAGCGCGTACTTGATCCAGAAGAAGACGAACCCGCTACAGGTTCATTTGTCCACGGCGCCTGCGTTGTGGACTCGGGCGTCCTTGTCGTCGAGCCAGGTGTGTAGCTGGAGCTCGAGCCAGAGCTGGAGCGCGTACTTGATCCAGAAGAAGACGAACCCGCCACAGGTTCATTTGTCCATGGCGCCTGCGTTGTGGACTCGGGCGTCCTTGTCGTCGAGCCAGGTGTGTAGCTGGAGCTCGAGCCAGAGCTGGAGCGCGTACTTGATCCAGAAGAAGACGAACCCGCTACAGGTTCATTTGTCCACGGCGCCTGCGTTGTGGACTCGGGCGTCCTTGTCGTCGAGCCAGGTGTGTAGCTGGAGCTCGAGCCAGAGCTGGAGCGCGTACTTGATCCAGAAGAAGACGAACCCGCCACAGGTTCATTTGTCCATGGCGCCTGCGTTGTGGACTCGGGCGTCCTTGTCGTCGAGCCAGGTGTGTAGCTGGAGCTCGAGCCAGAGCTGGAGCGCGTACTTGATCCAGAAGAAGACGAACCCGCCACAGGTTCATTTGTCCATGGCGCCTGCGTTGTGGACTCGGGCGTCCTTGTCGTCGAGCCAGGTGTGTAGCTGGAGCTCGAGCCAGAGCTGGAGCGCGTACTTGATCCAGAAGAAGACGAACCCGCCACAGGTTCATTTGTCCATGGCGCCTGCGTTGTGGACTCGGGCGTCCTTGTCGTCGAGCCAGGTGTGTAGCTGGAGCTCGAGCCAGAGCTGGAGCGCGTACTTGATCCAGAAGAAGACGAACCCGCCACAGGTTCATTTGTCCATGGCGCCTGCGTTGTGGACTCGGGCGTCCTTGTCGTCGAGCCAGGTGTGTAGCTGGAGCTCGAGCCAGAGCTGGAGCGCGTACTTGATCCAGAAGAAGACGAACCCGCCACAGGTTCATTTGTCCATGGCGCCTGCGTTGTGGACTCGGGCGTCCTTGTCGTCGAGCCAGGTGTGTAGCTGGAGCTCGAGCCAGAGCTGGAGCGCGTACTTGATCCAGAAGAAGACGAACCCGCCACAGGTTCATTTGTCCATGGCGCCTGCGTTGTGGACTCGGGCGTCCTTGTCGTCGAGCCAGGTGTGTAGCTGGAGCTCGAGCCAGAGCTGGAGCGCGTACTTGATCCAGAAGAAGACGAACCCGCCACAGGTTCATTTGTCCATGGCGCCTGCGTTGTGGACTCGGGCGTCCTTGTCGTCGAGCCAGGTGTGTAGCTGGAGCTCGAGCCAGAGCTGGAGCGCGTACTTGATCCAGAAGAAGACGAACCCGCCACAGGTTCATTTGTCCATGGCGCCTGCGTTGTGGACTCGGGCGTCCTTGTCGTCGAGCCAGGTGTGTAGCTGGAGCTCGAGCCAGAGCTGGAGCGCGTACTTGATCCAGAAGAAGACGAACCCGCCACAGGTTCATTTGTCCATGGCGCCTGCGTTGTGGACTCGGGCGTCCTTGTCGTCGAGCCAGGTGTGTAGCTGGAGCTCGAGCCAGAGCTGGAGCGCGTACTTGATCCAGAAGAAGACGAACCCGCCACAGGTTCATTTGTCCATGGCGCCTGCGTTGTGGACTCGGGCGTCCTTGTCGTCGAGCCAGGTGTGTAGCTGGAGCTCGAGCCAGAGCTGGAGCGCGTACTTGATCCAGAAGAAGACGAACCCGCCACAGGTTCATTTGTCCATGGCGCCTGCGTTGTGGACTCGGGCGTCCTTGTCGTCGAGCCAGGTGTGTAGCTGGAGCTCGAGCCAGAGCTGGAGCGCGTACTTGATCCAGAAGAAGACGAACCCGCCACAGGTTCATTTGTCCATGGCGCCTGCGTTGTGGACTCGGGCGTCCTTGTCGTCGAGCCAGGTGTGTAGCTGGAGCTCGAGCCAGAGCTGGAGCGCGTACTTGATCCAGAAGAAGACGAACCCGCCACAGGTTCATTTGTCCATGGCGCCTGCGTTGTGGACTCGGGCGTCCTTGTCGTCGAGCCAGGTGTGTAGCTGGAGCTCGAGCCAGAGCTGGAGCGCGTACTTGATCCAGAAGAAGACGAACCCGCCACAGGTTCATTTGTCCATGGCGCCTGCGTTGTGGACTCGGGCGTCCTTGTCGTCGAGCCAGGTGTGTAGCTGGAGCTCGAGCCAGAGCTGGAGCGCGTACTTGATCCAGAAGAAGACGAACCCGCCACAGGTTCATTTGTCCATGGCGCCTGCGTTGTGGACTCGGGCGTCCTTGTCGTCGAGCCAGGTGTGTAGCTGGAGCTCGAGCCAGAGCTGGAGCGCGTACTTGATCCAGAAGAAGACGAACCCGCCACAGGTTCATTTGTCCATGGTGATGGTGGTGTGGATTCTGGCATCTGAGTCCATGGTGATGGCGGTGTGGACTCTGGCGACTGAGTCCATGGTGATTCAGGCGTCCGTGTCGTGGTGCTTGGCGTGCTTAATTCTGAAGAAGACGAACCCTGTGTTGGTTCGTTCGTTGATGGCGCCTGCGTTGTAGACTCTGGTGATTGGGTCGTTACCTCTGGCGTCTGTGCTGCTATACCTGAATTTGATGCGCTACTACTGCGTGACGACGGCGCTGTTGTCGTCGGCATCGTCGTCCCTGTTCCTGTACTCGAGCTGCTGCCTCCTGTTCTTGAACTATCAGAGTTCGACGGCGCAGTCGTCCACTCGGGCGACTTCGTCGTCGCGCTGGGTGTCTCCGTTGTCGGACTGGAGCCTGAATCTGAATCTGAACTAGCGCTAGAGCCGACACTAGCGTCGGTGCTGGAGTCTGTGGAAGCGAGACTCGCCGCGAGTTGTCTGAGGTCGACGCCTCTCTCGGCTGCCGCAAGGCCCGTCGAACATACTGCGACGGCGGCCGCGACAGCCACGACGAGACTGGTCGTGAGCGCTCGTCTCCGCCGCCTCCGCTCCATCCTGTCGAATAAGTTAGTGCGCGTAAATACTCTGCTCTGTGTATTTCCCTGTCTGTCTGTTGCCTGTTCAATCTTCCTTTGTCCTTTGAGAGCGATGCCTGCCTCTCGACGGCACGAACGTTTGAGGCTCGCGCCGACCCGTTACGCTGACTGTCGCGCGCGAAAGGGAAATGCACGACGTGATGCCCGTAAGGTGTTGAAAACCACGCCCGGATAGCGACAGACTGGCCCTTGTGGTTGCCGCCATTGCACCGCCTCTACAGACACGGCTGTTACGTGAGAGTTTCACGTCAAGCAGGAATTTGACAAAGGTTGGTGCAATCGACAGAGATTGCTCTGTTGATAGTTAGATGTAAAACGGATAGTACCAACCTTTGTCCGACTCTGCTGACTGGTTTCAACTGGTGCACGACAGCGGGATGGGAATGCAAAGTTCAGCGCCATACAAAGTTTGTATTACAAACTCCCTGACAACACCAAACCAAAACCTTGCAACACCCACACAGCATGCAAGCAAGCTGTTTCCAGAGAAGTACTGAGCAGTGGAGAACGACCTCGCCCCTCGCTCTGTAGTCGTGCTCTCGGTTGCCGTTCTTGCTCCAAACCAAGGTTAAAGTGCAGTTTACTGTTTTAGTTCATGCTGTGAACGTTGTAAGGTAACGCTTTAAAGCTACACGACCTGAACGTATTTCGCTCGTATCCATCAGCAGTTTACAATAGATACATGCAGTGAAACGATCCAGGGTGGACTTTCCCTTTGTGTCATGAGTGACGTGCAATTGTAAAAAGTATCAACCATCTTCGACACCGTAGGCCCACCTCATCCATCTCATTAAACTTTTCCTTTGTGTGAAAAACGCTTTACCATTGTCTTTATAACCCTCGAAGGGCAGAAAATCAAAACAAAATGTCAAAAGAGCTCCCTGTTGCTACGTGGAGCTTCTAAAGGCCGCCGATCTCGTACTTGCGAGTCAACTGCTGCTGATACTGCGCGTTGGAGCCGAACGACGGTCCCGTCGAATGCTGCGAAGATATTTGGCCATACGACGTGGTCGAGCTTTGGTACGACGGGTGCATCGAAGAGCCTCCAGGTAGTGACAGCGTGGCGCCGTTCACCGACTGGTCCAGTCTACTATTGTTTAGTCGACTGCTGTTCATGCCACTGGCATTGAAGTGGCTGGCCCATAGCTCCGACTCCGTGTCCGTCTGCGCCTCGTACTTGACCACTGAGTTGCTGCGGCGCGAGTCGTCGTTGGATCGCACCATCCACGCGCGGATGTACGTACTGAAAACAATGAGCTGGCGCACGAACCAGACCAAGATAACGATCGAGTTGATACCGATGTAAGCATGAGCCATCCGTGTACGAGCAGTTGCCGACATTGTGTTCGAGTTTAGGAACGCGAACGCCAGGCCAAAGTTCAGGATCTTCAGCAAACCCAGAACGTACGTGATGCGAAGCACCATTTGGTCCGCAAATGGTGACATGATGAACACACACGCGAGGTACAGCGCCTGAATTCCCATGACGACAATGAGTTGCGTCGGGTCACCCGACACACAGCCCACGAGAACACCTGTCGTGATCTGCACCACCACGTCAATCACGAAGAACATGCGGCTGCGGTAAGTGTACTCGCAATAAAGCGAACCCCAAGTGGCCAGGTTCTCGAATTGCTCAAGCTCGTCCTTGGTCTTATGCATTATCACACGTCCAGCGACAGCCAGAACACCAAAGCACACCAGAACCAGCGCAATGATTGCCACCACAAGCGAGTCAGCCACTGTCGAAGCCTGAACTTCCATTGAGATCTCAAAAGACGCCAGCATGCTCAACGGGAAGAGTGCAAAGTACCAGACCAGCACACACAGTCCGAGTGCACGGATAGAAACACTGCGAAGACGGTGCACACCAGAGGTGTAGCTGTTGAGGTCTGAAGACTCATCCAGTGCACGCTCAGCCTTACGCTTGGCCAGCACCGCTAGCACAAGGAAAACAACAAGCAAGATGCCCATGATCACAGCAAAACCAATGGCACCGTGGTTCAGGATGCTCTCCTCTGAGATGCCGATACGGTCAGCATACGACACAAGACCACCCAGCACAATTGTTTCAAGGCGACGAGCGTTGGTAGAGTCACTGGAAGAGCCTTGAATCAAGAAGTTACTCCACGAGAACGAGTCCGTGTAATCCCACAAGAAGTACGGTGTCTTGAGAAGCGTAAGCTCAGATGTAGCCTGCATCTGCTGCAAGTAGCCCACATAGAAGAGGAATTCCCACGTATTAGGACTCCATGCGGCGTTCACCCACAGAAGGTTAGCATCCAGAGACACGAAGTGGAAGAAGAGCAGGAGAGCTACCGAGATACCAGCAAACGCAACTGATGCGTAGCGCAGGAATTCGTGGAATGCTGCAGCAGAAGACGACAGCACGTCGCTGTCCTCCGTGTCCACATAAGTGTTACGACCTCCAATAACGTTGGCATTCGTAGTAGCAGCACTGCCAGATGTGGCCGTCTTCCCTCGGACGTACGTCACTAGATCCTCCGAATTGCTGTTGTCCGTGTCTCCGGCAATGTTGAGCACAACAGGTTTCTCAGTCTTGGTGGTTTCTTCGGGAATAGCGAATGGGTCGTACGAACCGCTTTTTGCCGTGATAGGCGTCGCAGATGCATTAAACATAATCACATCCGATTGAGTCTGGTCTTTTTGCGCCGAAGCATCCTGCTCGTCTCCGCTGCCCGAGTTTGTTTCGATGGCTATGGGTGATTTTGTAGCTGTAGGCGCCTTCGTCACCGGGGAAGGCGACTCGGTAGTATCATCAGGCGTAGCTGTAACAGGTGGAGGTGATTCCGTGATACTATCATCCGAGTCCGACGACGTACTCGGTTCATCTGTCTTCGACGGCTTGTCTGTAGAAGGCGTCTCGGTTGATGGGAACTCTGTGGACGGCGTCGCAGTTGACGGAGTCTCGGTCGATGGTGTTTCTGTAGACGGCGTCTCGGTCGAAGGTGCTTCAGTTCCCGGTGTCAGAGTAACCGGGCTGTCAGTTCCCGGTGTCAAAGTCACTGGGGTCAGAGTCACAGGGCTGTCAGTCCCCGGTGTCAAAGTCACGGGCGTATCCGTCGACGGGAATAGAGTGATTGGTGAGTCCGTCGCTGACGGCGTTGTCGTCGCGCTAGGGATCAGGGTCGGGATATCCGGCAAAATCGTCGCTGGTGAAGTCGTCGTAGTCGGTGCAGTTGTTGCCGAAGGAGTAGTCGTTGCGCTAGGGATCAGGGTCGGGATATCCGGCAAAATCGTCGCTGGTGATGTCGTCGTAGTCGGCGCAGTTGTTGCCGAAGGAGCAGTCGTTGCGCTAGGGATCAACGTCGGGATATCCGGCAAGATTGTCGATGGCGAAGTCGTCGTGGTCGGTACTGTTGTTGCTGTAGGAGCCGTCGTTAGCAAATCCGTGATGGGATCCAGAGCCGACGTGGCCACCGGGGTTGTTGTTGCTGATGGAGCCGTTGTAGCTGTCGAGGGCACTGTCGTAGGAGCCGGAGTCAGTAGGTCCGTAACGGGATCCAGGATCGAGCTAGACGTAGCTGTGGGAGCGTCCGTCATCGGTACATCCGTAGCCAAAGGAGTGTCCGTGGTAGGAGCCGTCGTCAACAAGTTCGTCACCGGCGAAAGAATCGAGCTAGGTGCATCTGTCGTAGGCGTTGATGGTGCATCCGTGTCCGGAGTCGATGGCGCTTCGGTAGCCGTAGGAGCGTCAGTCGGTTCAGGTGTCAACAAGTTTGTCACCGGCGAAAGAATCGAGCTAGGTGCATCTGTCGTAGGCGTTGATGGTGCATCCGTGTCCGGAGTCGATGGCGCTTCGGTAGCCGTAGGAGCGTCAGTCGGTTCAGGTGTCAACAAGTTCGTCACCGGCGAAAGAATCGAGCTAGGTGCATCTGTCGTAGGCGTTGATGGTGCATCCGTGTCCGGAGTCGATGGCGCTTGCGTCGCAGTAGGAGCGTCAGTCGGTTCAGGTGTCAGCAAGTTCGTCACCGGCGAAAGAATCGAGCTAGGTGCATCTGTCGTAGGCGTTGATGGTGCATCCGTGTCCGGAGTCGATGGCGCTTCGGTAGCCGTAGGAGCGTCAGTCGGTTCAGGTGTCAACAAGTTTGTCACCGGCGAAAGAATCGAGCTAGGTGCATCTGTCGTAGGAGTTGATGGTGCATCCGTGTCCGGAGTCGATGGCGCTTCGGTAGCCGTAGGAGCGTCAGTCGGTTCAGGTGTCAACAAGTTCGTCACCGGCGAAAGAATCGAGCTAGGTGCATCTGTCGTAGGCGTTGATGGTGCATCCGTGTCCGGAGTCGATGGCGCTTGCGTCGCAGTAGGAGCGTCAGTCGGTTCAGGTGTCAGCAAGTTCGTCACCGGCGAAAGAATCGAGCTAGGTGCATCTGTCGTAGGCGTTGATGGTGCATCCGTGTCCGGAGTCGATGGCGCTTCGGTAGCCGTAGGAGCGTCAGTCGGTTCAGGTGTCAACAAGTTCGTCACCGGCGAAAGAATCGAGCTAGGTGCATCTGTCGTAGGCGTTGATGGTGCATCCGTGTCCGGAGTCGATGGCGCTTCGGTAGCCGTAGGAGCGTCAGTCGGCTCAGGTGTCAGCAAGTTCGTTACGGGCGAGAGTACTGAGCTAGGCGCGTCCGTCGTAGGAGTTGATGGTGCATCCGTGTCCGGAGTCGATGGCGCTTCGGTAGCCGTAGGAGCGTCAGTCGGTTCAGGTGTCAACAAGTTCGTTACGGGCGAGAGTACTGAGCTAGGCGCGTCCGTCGTAGGAGTTGATGGGGCATCCGTGGCTGGGGTGGACGGAGCTTCCGTGTCAGGAGTTGACGGCGTAGGGGGGTCAGTCGTCGTGCTAGTCGACGGTGCGTCCGGTGTGGAAGGCGTCGAGGAATCTGAGGTGTGTGAGGGCCCCACTGTAGCGGAATCTGTGATCGAGTTTACTGTAGCACCTACATCAGTGTCGAGCAACGCGAGGTTCCGCTGCACGTCGGTCAGTGCCTGCGACTCGGCGGCGAGCGCGATGGTCAGCGCCACGAACGCCAGGCCGCGCACCGCGCGCACGTGGACCATGTCTGTCTGTCCTCGCGCCTGTTAAGTCAAAAAAAGTGTACGTCGACGCGGGGGGGGCGTCGAGCGTTGGGGAGCAACCTGGAGCGATTGATGGAATGACGGGCTCGCGAGCATGCGACGCGCACAGCCGCCGCGATAGGCTCCAAGGACACGAGGAGCTCGGGAAAGAGGGGAAGCGGTAGAAGCTGGCCCAAACCACAGTGGACCTGGCGATGCCATCCCAGTTGTTGTGTGTATGTCGCTCCCAGTTGATCTGTCCAGAGGCATAGAAAGGTCAATAGAGTCGGACCGAAACTGACTTCCAGCTTCGGTGCGGCAAAGTCAAGGTTAACCTTTAAAGGTTACTGAGTTAACCCCTATCTCTACATCACAACGTGACTTGATCCAAGTGCCAAGTGTGTAATGCAGGCTTGCCCGCAGCCCAGGAGATCGCCGATCCCGGCCTTGCCGCAATGGACTGTCCGAGCGCCCAGCAGGAGCGCGTTCGAGCTGTGCTGGCCAAATTCGAGCAGCGAGTGTTGTTTTCGGGAAGCGCTTGCTCTTTCTGCTTGGCAACGTGGCGCTTTTCGTTTGTAGCCATCATGTACAATACATGTAGGTCAGGCACATCTACATCGCAACGTTAAAACTTTCACGCTCGACTTGCATCAAGACAACGTCTGGCATTGTTTTGTAGGTTGCACTGTAGCCACTCTCATTTTCGCTCGTGCCTCTACAAAAGCGTGCATTCGTCGAGGCAGTTCCCATCACTAGCGGTTTGACTCAAACTTTGAGATCGGCATTGGGGATGCTCCTTCAAATAAGCTACACGTACCTTGAAATAACAGCACCGAGTCGGCATTACCGCAAGTTTGCTGATTCCTGCTGCGAGCTAATGTGAAGACGTGCGGTTGTGTCAATAGGCGTGCACTACCAACATTAGTGCTTTCAGCGACTTCAATCTGTTCATGTTGAAGTCAACAGCATCTTCAACCTGTAATAGCCATCTCGACACTTTTTAAAGAGTTATTATTAACAATGCACAGATTCGTTTCATGCATCTGTATGACGCACCAACCTGTACGCACACTCAATCTATTACGGCTTCAATTCGAAGCTCGAGATCACAGGCAACACGTACAGACTTCTGTGGCGACCATAGCGCAGATCCCATAGTGTGAACCCCACCGCTGCGGCGAATACCGTAGCAACGGAAAAGAGCACGAGCGCTTCGAACTGCTCTGGATCGTGGAAGACGACACCCATCAATTGAATGAGCAAGTAAAACAACTGGCATGTCGCTGTCTGCATGGCGTTGATGGCCCCGCGGTGGCTCGGCTCGATCCATTCCTGCATCAACTGCGTCTCCGCTAGGTCGGCACTCCACAACCACATTCGTGCACCAACCATGCAGCACAGCATAACGTAGTCCGACACGCGCGACTCGCCAGTCAGCAAAAACACCACTACCACTGGCGCTAGACATAACCAGAACAACCAGATACTCAGGACTGCAACGCGTTCCAGTCGTGAGATTGCACACCGCAAGTATGGGAACAGCATGGTGCCTAGGATCCCAAACACTGCACCACCACCACGACTGGAGCCCAGCAACGCGTCGGGTATACCTCTCCACTTAAGGTACGCGGTGTTCAGCGAACCGTTGTCCAAGATTGTCATGTACAGTGCGCAATAGGAAAGGCTTAGCAAGAAAACCGGGTGTCTCGAGTAGTTCCTCCACATTCCCAGATAACGAGACAGTGTCGACTTCTCGTCTGTTGCGAGTTGTTGATCTTCATTTGAGGATGCGTCCTCCTCTCTGGTAGCAAGCTCAGGGACAAGATCGTAAATGTTTTGCGTCATGAAGTACTCGAGTGGGGTGGAGAGACCATTCCAAATAGCCACCGTTGACGCGCCGATCATAGCGCGCGTGGTAGGATCGTGACCAGCAAAATCCATAATAACTCCAAAAGCAAGTGGCCCCAGAAGTTTGCATGCGAGATCAATGCGCCTCAGGATAGTATTGAGACTCGCCAGTGCAGTGGAACGTTCTACTCCGCTGTTCTGTGCGATGATCACGACCCAGTCACGCTCGATGCCTAGAGTCTGCGCCTCACTGAGTACCTGACCTACTCCACCGCAGATGAGTGTACCCACAAAGAGCAACGCCAATGACCACGTCCACTCGGGTTTGTGCAGTCCATCCGCTTCTGTCAACAGCAGCATCGCCCCCAGCAACGCCGTGCTAGCTATAATGTTGATATTTTCCAACACGATAGCGAGCCGCATGGCCTTCCAACGGTTCATCAAATCGAGTTGTCTCCCCACTGACGGAATTGCGAGCAGGCAAGTAGCGTACATGACCAACGAGAAGCATGCACTAGGCAGCAATGTGTCGACGAAGATCTCCATGAACAGGATCGGGACGGCGAACTCCCACATTCGGTCGCCCTGTATTACAGTAAGCAACATTCAGATCATGCTTCTTTCACGACTAATGCATCAACGCACCCAAGCAGATAGCAAGTGACCAGCATACAGGTACATGAGCACTCGTCGAGGCTGCTTGCGTGGACGATCCTGCTCTTCTCTATACATTCAATAGAAATTGTAAGGTTAACTTTCTACCTGGTGGCCGCATCACAAGATCTTTTTGGCAATACTTGCAGCAACTGGGTTTTCTCCTGTCCTTCTGCCTCGCAACTGTCGATTCGAGCTGCATAGAGACACCCAATAATTGGCAGCAGCGTCGACGCGCCGATAATCAGCATCACGATGCTGCTGGATCTAGACACGACACACGCGTTCTCGACGTTCAACAGGCAGGCTAAGTATTGACAACGCACAGTTGACGGGTGAGGCTGAGAGCAACGCGACATATTGCAGACCGCGCCATACCTGCGCCACCCAGAGCCAGCAACATGCTGGTGATGCCTACCGACACACAAGCGAACACCGTCGGCTCCATTGGAGGGGTCTATTTCAATTCTGATTGGATATCAAAAATATGATTTGTGTTGGAGCAGACAGGTTTACTTTTTTAAAGCGTTTAAACACCGTTTTATCACCTGGTAGCTACAAGCTTCGTTGTCGTTTGTCAAAGTGCTGCGAATGCCATCACGAACAAATGTGGAAATGAATGTTTCTCTTGTGACGCACGAGCGAAATCTGCTATAACTGGTTGTGCTGGTGGAAATCGATAAGCAGCTCGTGGATAGCACCTCAGAGTGACGGTCGTTGAAGCAACCAGTAGGACTACTGTCACAATTCAGTAGTGCATCGTGTGTACAAATTGTGGTCCAAAACCTCATTGGCATCCGAAGGTTATGACCATGCGCTCCGGAGACGACTGGGCTCTGCGCGCCAACCTACAGTTATGTGGCTCCGTGCCTCCCCCCACGTACGCCGATCTGCGCACAGCCGCGCACCTGCAAACTTTCGACGTGCGCGACGGCGGCGCGGCGCTCTGGGGCGACAGCGGTCGACTCTTCCTGGTCAACGTCTTCCACCAGAGCCAAGGCAAGCAATCGGACAAGCCCAAGGAACAGGTACTGAAACATGTGACGCTGGACCCGCCACTACAGTCGCATGAGGCGGCGGAGGTGGAGCAGATCAAGATCAATACCAACGGCTCGCAGGCGCTGCTGCTCGCCAAGAATTGGCTCAAAGTCCTGCGTCTGCCTGTGCAGAGCAAACGCAACCCCCAGAGTCTACAGCGCCGGACTGAAGCCGACAGCTCACAGAGATTTCTCGTGAGGTTCGAGGACGGCAGTGAGCAGGAGGTCACGCTGAAGGAAGACGAGCTTATGAAGGACCAGGAAAGTGTACTGGAACAGGTTAAGCGCCGCGTAGCTCCAGGCAAGCGCGTGGCATTTGTGTCGCGTGAGCAGTCTGTGGCAGCAGTAAGAGCTGTGGGATACTTTGCCAATGTGAGGCACGCGGCGTGGCACCCACTGAGCGATACGCACATCGTCGTGCTCTCAGACGCAGAAGAGATCGAGATGTTCAACACCCAGCAGGATGTGTCCAAGCCGGAGCAACGCCATCGATTAGACTTCCCCACCAAGGCTCGTGCTACAGGAGCTTTCTCGACGTGCTTTAACTTTGGTGCTTCGCTTCAACTCCAGCAACAACAGGCGGTGCAGATGCAGACCGCGCAGATTTGGGATGCATTCACGTGCTACGTGCTGCGCTCAGACGGTGCTGTGTATGCATTGTGTCCCTTAGTGCCGTATGATTGCTGCGTCAGCAAAATGTTTATTCAAATGTTGGGCAGCGAAGTCGATGCGCAGATCGCCGTCTGCAAGCAGAAGATAGAGACCGCTGGTATTGGGAGCGGACTGCAATCCCGTCTTGTTGAGCTCAAGTCGCAGAAGTATTGGTTACAGGAAGGCTGGTCGCCGGCGTCGACACAGGCACGGCGTAGCAACTCTCGCTTTGGTGTACGTGCGCAAACTTCGGCCACCGGAAATGACAAGAATAATGCTGATGTGTTTTGCTATCTAAGCCCTCATGTGAGCGGTATTTCGCCGGATACGTGGCCGCTTGCACTACAAGGACCTGTTGATGTGACTCCCCAGTCGGTTGTGGAAGGCAAGAACCAAGTGTCTGGGGGATCTTCTGCGACATCGTTGCTTGTGGTGCCGCATGCCTCGCGCAACTGCGCGGAAAAGCGTCCAATGAGCGCGTCCCCATTGTTGATGCGTACGTTTACATCGGGACACGTAGAGTTGATTCTATTGGATACCCCGATTCGACCGCAGTGGAGAAGCAATCGCCAGGTAGCGACTGCTAATGTCGTCCGTAAGTTACCGGCGCTGCTTCTTGAGTGCCTCAACCTAGGCATTGACGATTCTGGTGGAGTGGCTGTCCTCGAACGAGACACTACTGACCCACGGCTGGTTTATTGCTTGCATTCGACGGGTGTGCATGTTATCAACGTGAGCTGGGTATTTGCTCTCGCTTCAGGCAAGCAGTTCACGACGCTACCGAAGAGCTCCGTTCGCCACGTATTCAGCGTGTCACCAAGCAGTGGCAGTTCATCCCCTGCTCCGTCTGCAAATGCTGCGGTATCGAATGTTGTCGGTGCTCGCGTTGTGAAGAACGTGAACTTTGGGCACCTGTTGTTGCTACGCCTTGCATCTGGCTGTTTTGAAGTCGTGAATGTTAGTGCCGCGTCTAGTGAGCTGCTCAAGGGTGTACTTGTGGACAGCAGTTCTGGCACGGATGAACAAAATCTACAAAAAACATTACCTGGAACGTTAGCGTCCATGGCGTCGTCAAAGTTGCGGGCTCTTGTGACATCACCCAACAACAGATCGAATGACGACGGAATTCGATCATTCGGAGATATTGTAGAGGAGAAATTGGAGGCGCTTAGCGCGCGTGGAACTAGAGTCACAGGTAATACCTTGATGCACGAGGTGGACGACGCCGTTCTTGCGTTTGTGTTGGAGCGTGTGAAGATTCTGTACGAGGATGTTGAGTACGTTGACGAGATGGACCAGCTCATGCGCGATCGTTTGCAGTTGCACGTTACAATGATTAAGGCCCAAACCGAAAAGGTGATGACTGTACAGAAGAACACAGATGATGCTCGAGTGTCGATGACGAAGCTACAGGAGAAAATGGAGCGTGCTCTGGCGATCCAGCAAAATCTGAGTAAGCGCGCGGCAGCTGTGCTCCAGGCAGTGAAGGAGAATCAACCGCATCTGTCGCGGGCTGAGCGCGAGTTAAAGAGTGAGCTCGAGCTAATGGCTGTGGAGGTACGCCGCATGAAGCCTCGTGTAGCGGAGTTGACGGTGCAGAGTCAGAGCGCGGTGCACTCGCTGGAAAGCGCAACACTCTCGGCATCGTCTTCAAGTCAGTATTGGAGTCCTCTTAACGCTACTGGGGGTTCCTCGGTGATGTCAAACGAGAAGAAGAAAATGTGCTACGACGTGCTGCGCGCTGAGACGCAGTTGATTGACGATACGAAGGTGCTGCTAGAGGATCTGAACGCAAACTTGCAGCAAATGAAGGAGTAGAAGCAGCATACGAATCATGTGCGAGATAAAACACCAGAACAATCACTAGCATCTTCCAAGGTTTTCTTATTAACCTCCGTGTTTATCGTTGGCATTCATGTACTTGCTAGTACTCGTGCCAAATGTGGCCTATTCAATCTAACTGTCACTCGCAACCAGAGCAGCACCACTTCAAGCCACGCTCCATTGCTTCGTACTACGACAAGGTGCTGAGCTCAGAGGGCCACACGGGCATTCTACCTGCCACTCGTCGCTACCAGTCAGTGCGCAGCTACTTCAAGTGCCGATGTGTGCCGTCGCTCCGCTGTGCGCATTGCGGTGGGTGTGAATCGTGTAGTTGCTTGTGCCATACGCTGTTCCAGACACGCTTCCGCTTCACGGCTCCGGGTAAGTAGGCGTTTACTTCGCGGATTGCGCGGTGTAGCAACGTTCTACTTGTATTGATGACCCACCAACTGACTAACGCACATCGTGCTCTTTTATCATGCTTTTTGTGTTCGTGTAGCGAACCTGGAGAGACTGCGAGCGGACGTGGACGCCGTCGTCAAGTATCACCAACAGCAACTGCTGCAGCAGCAACAACAACAACAGCAGCAGCAACGTTAGCGTAGCTAGGTGCCTTTTTGTTCACTACAGTAGTTTGCCACGGACCGGCGTGCGGTGGATTGATCTGCTCGACACGGCTCGCCTCACGGTAGCTTGACGAGAGCGCTACTTAGTGTCCTCGCGCGCGCCGGTTGTAAGAAGAAGCGTTTGTGACCGACTCCATTTACCCATCATTACCTCACGAGTTGGCAGTGGGGTGTTTATTGCCACATCTTGCAGGTCGCTGTATGTGCAACAGACTCGGAGTGAATAGAGTGGGTGCAGCATGGAATGCTATGCTTCTTCCGCCAAAGCAATCAACCCTCGAGGTCCTTCCGGTCGGACTGATCAACACGTCTCTGGAGCGTCCCGGTCTTCACCACCGCCATCATCCAATCACTCCGTCTTGGATCGGTGTGCTGCCCCCATGTTTGGTGTTGGTGTCCTCGTCAAAACATTTCGAGCCTAAATGTTGAGACTGCTGTAAGTCTTATTTTGAAGGGTGTACTGTACTTTTTAGTTGATTTTTGCTACTGATTTCAGTTTTTCTACATAGAAAGCAGCTTTTTAGGATCGTATCGGCGGTCGTTTTCGGCGGTGAGTTGATTGTACTGCCGCTGCATCGTTGCGAAAAAGCGCTTTGTTTCTCTTGAAGTTTTGCATGTTCAAGTGGATTGCCATCGCTCCAAGCAGCCCGAGATTCGAGCGCCAGTCACAGGCTGCCTCAGCGCATGCGTGGTTGAGGAATCCCACAATCTCCGTCGTGCGTTGTGTCGATCGGGAGCTGTAGCACCCGCGTTGAAGATTGCTGTGGAAAGGAACAGCGCCGCCTGGCAGGTTCAATCGAAACGCACGCGTGCCATCGGAGACGATTGCAGACTGAGGAACCAGCTTGAGGTCACTGCGATTTCTTTTGAAATGTCAGAGTGCCGCGAGACCTCATGCTGCGCAGCTCGACCGAGTGTGCGTCCAGCAGCGCCACAGCTCTCCGCCCTGTGATGTGAATTTCTCGGCCTCGATGGTCTCATCAGTTGGCAGCATCGTGAAGCATGATAACACGTTCTCAATTCAGTACTACTAGTATGTCTAAAGCGAATTTTGCCTGTATGCAAGAAAAAAACGCTTGTTCGACCAAAAATGTATGCATGAAAGAGCGCTAGTTCGACCAAAAGCGTATTTTCTAACTAGCGAATTTTGCCTGTATGCAGGAAAAAACGCCAAATCGATCGACAGAAGTTAATGCTGACGGCTTTGTTTTCCGTTGGTGCCAGAAGTAATCGCCTCCCGTAAATAACGACTTGATCTTTGTAAACTGCCCCGTATTGAAAAACGGTTTTGCGACGAATTTTATTTTGTCCGCTGTATAAAGTTTCAAAGTAGTTTTTCGTCCGCTCTCTCTTATCGGTCATTTGTGAATAGGTCCCTGCTCACACTGCCCTCGTTCACGCTCGCGACTAAGAAGTAGACAACGCGATTGGTGTCCACGTACTCGATAATGAAGACAAGTGTGATAACGGAGGCAGAATCACGGTCGTCCACCTGCGCGAGACATAAATCGCCTCCTCTCTTGATAAATATCGCAGATAAGAGGATCGTTTTCGGAGTTGGAATACCTTAGTTTAGTGATATTACATAAATAAACAAATATCTATTTCTGAAAGTTAAAATGGACATAGAAAAGGCACAACAAGTTGCCGTTCTGAAAAGTGCCTTTTCAATCAGCTATATTAAAAGCGCTTTGTTGATGCCCTTGAAGTTTTGCATGTTCAACTGGAAATTTCATCCAGAATTCCGTCGGACGCCCAGAATTGGCAGCGAGCGAGATTCGAACAGGGTCTGTTACCGTACAGACTCAATGCATGCAGATGGACCTGCAGTTACTCGGGCGACACGAAGTGCAACCGACCAGGCAGTCGTGACATTTAAGGTGACAAAGATTAGTGATCGCCATACTTCAGGATAGAGCATGCTGCGGTTAACGCCGAAACCGGAGCGACGAACTGCAAACGAAGGACGGCGCGAATGCGTTTAGGTTGCGCCAGCATCGTCCCGCTGTTGCTACGATGGCATCAACCGTACTTGCTGCTGGCATTGCCAGTGCGCGACAGCCCGAGCCACACGTCTGAGCAAGCCAGTCTCCCCGGCGCTTGAAGAAGCAAAGGCAACTTAACGACCTTCACTCCGACTGATGTTCCTTGGTGGTTTGTAATTGTGCCGATATTCTGCCACGAATTAACTAATGTACCACGAAATATGTGACGCGACATCTAGCGAAGCGCAAGGTGGGAGGATTCCTGGGCTGGAGAATATGCTGCCGCCCACTGACCTCGCGGCACTGCGGGCGGCGTGTTCCAATACAATAATGCGTACTATTACGTTAAGCTAAGTTAAGGAACCGCCTCGGAGGGCCTTGTGTAGTGAATATCTAGACGCTCTGTAGTGACGGCTGGCGGATTGGCAGTAGCGTCGTCTTGGCGCCCTCGTTCACGCCAGGATAAGCGTAGTTGGACTTGGACGCGTTGGGGTTGTTGGACGTGGAGAGATTAGACAGCATGACCTTGAGGCTCAGACACCTCAGTGCGTTCAGCTCCACGTTGTGTTGATCCTGCAAGTGTTGCGGGATCTCTGTCGACGATGGATGAAGTGGTCGACTCACCCGCACATCGCCGTTCACACTGCGCGGGCGACTGATCGAATGGCAGCGAGCAGGCAGCGAGAGGTCAGGCATCTCGACGTCCATATCCGTGTCGGAGTGCATGTCAGCGTGTAGCTCGAGGCGCTCCATCGGAAAGCCCACGTTCTCTTCGCTGCTGCTGTTCTCAGAGCCAGCGTCCATGCTGCAGTCTTCTGCGTTCGGGTCTAAGGCCGAAAACCGGTCCGCCAGACTGCATTCGGCGCTATCGGCGCCAGTTTGGAACGGACTGTTCAGGTCGAGCGCCGCGAGGTTGAGCGATCCGAAGTTGCGCTTCATGGTGCTTGGTGTCTTCTGTGTGTGTGGTAGGTGTTGGGGTGACAGATATAGCTTGCTCAATCCCAAACACACTCAAACGGCACTGGGCGCGAAGAGGACAGGGGCTGAGGAGATCGACAAGCGGCGGCTTCCAGGCAAGACTCGGGGCGTGTAAATGTGCTCCCCCTGCTTTCCATTCGACGCGGGAACTTTTCGACTGAGCGTCCAGCTCGTTCCGCTCTGCCTCCAGGAGCGAGTGGCGACCGCTGGCTTGATGTCGAAACAGCTGTATCAGGTAAAACTCACTCGCAAAGAAAACGCAGTTGTGCCGAACTCACGGCTCCTGTCTCGGTTTTGCTGCCGGCATCGCATGGCGGAGAGCTGTGGCGCTGCTGGACGCACACTCGGTCGAGCTGCGCAGCATGAGGTCTCGCGGCACTCTGACATTTCAAAAGAAATCGCAGTGACCTCAAGCTGGTTCCTCAGTCTGCAATCGTCTCCGATGGCACGCGTGCGTTTCGATTGAACCTGCCAGGCGGCGCTGTTCCTTTCCACAGCAATCTTCAACGCGGGTGCTACAGCTCCCGATCGACACAACGCACGACGGAGATTGTGGGATTCCTCAACCACGCATGCGCTGAGGCAGCCTGTGACTGGCGCTCGAATCTCGGGCTGCTTGGAGCGATGGCAATCCACTTGAACATGCAAAACTTCAAGAGAAACAAAGCGCTTTTTCGCAACGATGCAGCGGCAGTACAATCAACTCACCGCCGAAAACGACCGCCATACGATCCTAAAAAGCTGCTTTCTATGTAGAAAAACTGAAATCAGTAGCAAAAATCAACTAAAAAGTACAGTACACCCTTCAAAATAAGACCTACAGCAGTCTCAACATTTAGGCTCGAAATGTTTTGACGAGGACACCAACACCAAACATGGGGGCAGCACACCGATCCAAGACGGAGTGATTGGATGATGGCGGTGGTGAAGACCGGGACGCTCCAGAGACGTGTTGATCAGTCCGACCGGAAGGACCTCGAGGGTTGATTGCTTTGGCGGAAGAAGCATAGCATTCCATGCTGCACCACTCTATTCACTCCGAGTCTGTTGCACATACAGCGACCTGCAAGATGTGGCAATAAACACCCCACTGCCAACTCGTGAGGTAATGATGGGTAAATGGAGTCGGTCACAAACGCTTCTTCTTACAACCGGCGCGCGCGAGGACACTAAGTAGCGCTCTCGTCAAGCTACCGTGAGGCGAGCCGTGTCGAGCAGATCAATCCACCGCACGCCGGTCCGTGGCAAACTACTGTAGTGAACAAAAAGGCACCTAGCTACGCTAACGTTGCTGCTGCTGTTGTTGTTGTTGCTGCTGCTGCAGTTGCTGTTGGTGATACTTGACGACGGCGTCCACGTCCGCTCGCAGTCTCTCCAGGTTCGCTACACGAACACAAAAAGCATGATAAAAGAGCACGATGTGCGTTAGTCAGTTGGTGGGTCATCAATACAAGTAGAACGTTGCTACACCGCGCAATCCGCGAAGTAAACGCCTACTTACCCGGAGCCGTGAAGCGGAAGCGTGTCTGGAACAGCGTATGGCACAAGCAACTACACGATTCACACCCACCGCAATGCGCACAGCGGAGCGACGGCACACATCGGCACTTGAAGTAGCTGCGCACTGACTGGTAGCGACGAGTGGCAGGTAGAATGCCCGTGTGGCCCTCTGAGCTCAGCACCTTGTCGTAGTACGAAGCAATGGAGCGCGGCTTGAAGTGGTGCTGCTCTGGTTGCGAGTGGCAGCGCAGGCAGACGCGGAAAACTGGGTATGCCATGTTGGGTCGGCACCGTCGTGAATACACGGCACAACCCAGGCACTGCTTGTACAGGTTGGTGATTTCACGATCACAGATTCCGCATGTATAGTTCTCTGCATTATCGCCTGGTGGGTCGCGCAGATCGGCATCTACTGTGCGCCACATGCTCTCGTCATCGAACACTTTGCGGAACTCGTCACTATCATCTGTGCTTGACAGTCCCAGCTCATAGGCTTCTTCCACGATGGCGTCGAGACATGGTAGAATCGACTCAAGAAAGAGCACCATCTGAGCTTGGCGCTGTGCCACTACACCGCGATCAATGGGCGCCGGGGTAGATGTGAATGACAACAACTGGGAAGTGCGCGGGCGCCCTGAAGCTAGAGCGGATCGTAAGAACTGACCTGTGCGCACGATTGCAACGCCACACTGCATACCATCAAGTGTCCTGCGGTTAGATCAAATGTATATGAGCGAAAAAAATTTTCACGCACTTTTGCAGCTTCAACAATAGCACGGCGCGGGTCAAATACCCATCCCTCTGGACACATGCTAGCATTTTTCATCGCAAACTAGCAAAACAAGAATCAACACAGCAGTCAGTTAAACTCAGAGACTACAGATACAACGAACATAAGCTGATCAACGGTGAAACGCACCCAGCATTCCGTGGAGATACCGCGCTGTGAAACGCCTTGGTATACCCACTCCCACGAAAGGAATACACACGGCGCGTTGATCGACCCACTAACGGTGTCTTTTTCTACAACACGCCAAAAATGCTGACGGCCCTAAATTTTTCCAATTAACAAGGCGATATTAGCAATAGAATCTAGTTCTCATTTCTGCAGGCATATCTGCAGCGCAGAGTTAACAGGGAACGCACCTTGTTAACATGAACAAATTCACCATCTTGTAGGAGCACTGTCGAGAAGGTAAAGCCCGCCGATCTGTAGAAAATTTATGGATACATCAGCGGGTAAAATTTAAACCAGAAACTCGAATGATCAGGGATTGAGCGCACCGTAGAGCTCTGAGATGAGCATCTAAGAGCATTGTCTTCTGTTCTGCATCGTAACCTGCCCGCTGTAAAATGAGGTCGAAATCTGCCTTGTACTGTGGCTCGAAACGCTCAAAGATTACCAACTCCAACGATCCCACAAGAACCTGTCCAGCGAACAATTACACGATGTTAGCAATTGAAACGTTACATTCACTTCTCGTCTAATCCTCACCTGATATGCGGTATCAGTAGTGCCGTTGCCAGGGTCGGCTAGCGAGCCTCGTGCTCCAGGAAAGTTGAAATGTAGTCGTGGACTCGAAAACTTTTCATGCCAGCTACTTTGCGGAAGGTACTGTAGCAAGCAATGAATGCCACCAGCAAAAACATCCCATTGGAATCCCTTGATGAGATCGTTGTAAAGCTATAATCATCGCAAAAGTCAGTCAAGACGGTTAACTCAATTGCACAAAAGTTGCGAGCTAACATACCTGCGCACAGTGCTTAGCCAGTACCAAGTTATTCAGCGCAATAATATTCTCCGACGCCACGATAGTAACCGTCTTTTTCGTGACATGGTCTTCCAACACAACCACGTCCTTGCCGGGCACATTCGATAAATACTTCTCCAGGTATGAGTTGAAGGATGCCATGGACAACTGCAGCTGCCCGACGTATGCCAACTCTGGCATGTCTGTCTCGCTATTTCGTTTAAACTGGAAGTGATCGAAGGCAAAATGAGTGTCGTTACCACAGCATTCGAGAATGAAAGGCCACGCCCAAATGTACTGGTTGAGTTCGCTGCTCATTCCTTTCACAACCAGGCTCACATCTGGCGACTCGAAGCACCGGAAAAAGAAGTCGATCTCGGTTTGATATAACTTTGTAGCTTTCTCAGCGAACACGGGTGAAAGGTCAATCCGGAACACGTGATTAGCATCGTCGGAATGACAACTGAATCGATCGTAGATTTCCGCCGGAAATGCTGATGGATTCCGCCATGGGATGTTTGGTGTGTGGCGCCGTATGGGGAGCTGTGATGGGGGCTGTGATTGAAACTGTCCTGGAGCACCATTGAAGCTTAGTTGTGGGCCGTTTCTAGCACCTGGTGCTGGATCGCCACGTTGAGGATCAACATACGAAGCTTGAGGTGGTGGTGGTGCAGGACCAACCGATGCCCCTCGATAGGGTGGCTCGAACTCACGTTGAAATGGAGTCCCTTCATCTGTCATCTGTTGCTGCGGTGGCGGCATGCCTTGGGAAATTCTTTGATTCGCACCTGCCGATACACGCCCTGACGAGCGTCCATCAAAGAATTGAGGCATCGAGTTGAACCCGGAAGGTGATTGAAGCGATCGTGGGTCCTCCTGTGCTTGACGCGGTCCTGCAATAGGGTATTGAGGCGATGAGAATCCGTGGCGAGGTCTGGTCCCATCAGAACCTGGCTGATCAGATACTGAATATTCGCCGCGAGCTTGACGCGACATATGCATCGAAGACGACGAAGGCAGATTGGGTGGTGGTCCATTGCGAAAGTGGCCTTCTTGCTCCGTGTCGAATCCTCGCAGTGGTCGGTGAGAAGCAGGGGATGCTGTCCGCGACGACGACTGTAAATTCCTATCATCGTCTTCACGCCGGGGCGTGTTGCTGTTACTATTACTACTGTGAGCTGTCATGGCATCCTGTCGCTGGTCAGGAGGGTACGACATGCCACTCGCGCTCCTAGGAGTGTACTGGTCAGCATCATTGGATGCAGGAGTGCTTCCTCCACGCTCTCCATCAATTGATAAACGAGGGTGGCGGTAGCTGACTTCATCGTCAGTGTCCTCTTGCAACGAGCGCTTGATTCCAGCTCCACGTCCTCTTCCTCGTCCTCTTCCACGACCTCGCCCCCTTCCTCTTCCACGTCCGCGGCCACGGCCACGTCCAGTACTGGTGGTCGCTTCTTGGAGTGGGAGCTGTCGTCGCACTTGCATCCTGTCGGATTTCTCCTGTAGTACGCTCTGAATCTGCGTGGCTAATCGAGGATAGTCTCCAGTCCGGAAAACTGGAGTCTTGTTCTGCTGCTTGGCGTACAAGGCGTAGCACGAGTGCCGGCAAAAGAGATTGCCCTCCTCGGGTGGAAGCGGTAGATTGGCGCAGTGCGCGTGGAAGTGGCTACCACAGCTCTTGCAGCGCACTAGTCGGATGGACGAACTAGCCTCCAGTCCACAGAGCACGCAACGTAGCTCACCTGTAGGCATGGGGGCAGCCATGGGGGCAGCCATAGGAGCAGTCATGGGGGCAGACATGGGAGCAGACATGGGAACAGACATAGGCACAGACATGGCCGGCTTCTCTCCATCTTTGCTCGCGTCTGCAGCGTCGCGCATCGGCGTGTTGCTGGTGGTTTTGAGTGTCAGTTGGATCGAAGTGGGCGTGGGTGTCTCTGCCTTGGGCGCTGCCGTCTCCTGAGTCGACATTGCGCTACTGGTTGAGGCTGCTGCTGTGTCTGTTGGTTTGGGGTTGGTGGGGGCTCACACGAAGTCCAGAGACGTACGTGCCGCGTCGGCACCAGCTGAAAACGGTGGTGGGCGGCGCGTTGGCTGTCCGGGAATGCGAAGCAAGCGAGAGGCAACCAACCAGCCGAGAGCTACTTGACGCGCGTGTTGCTTTCTGCACAGTGGGGGAGAGCAGGCGGGAAACTTATAGCGCATCGCTCTAAGTACGAATCAGGAGTGATGGTGCAAACGATGTGTGTTACATCAATGAGGAAGTGCAAGAGGAGAGGAGAAGAGAAGCAGCAGCGTTGGCTGTGTCTGGCTGCCTGGATCAGGTTGGAACAGACTTTGAGTTGGACATGATGGCGGTCGATACAACAGCGGCATCAGCGACACCAGCAGCTGCTCCAGTGCGTCTCGACATGGACAGCGGCGACGAGGCCAGCGAGCTTCCGACAGTATACGATCTAATGAAGGAGGTGGCGCGACTGCAGCAGGCGGTGCGCGACATTGGCGGCGATGACCCCAGCATCTTCGCGGACGACTACGCGACGCGTGACTCTTACTCAGCTGAGCGCACGCCGCCGCGCTACAGACAGAAGACCCGTACAGCGAGCGGAGGATCGGACAGTATTAGATCTGGTATCTACTCAGGACGGAAGATCGCAACTAACGTGGGCAACATGTCGCCCTACAAGGACGCTGGTGCCATGGCCCGCAGCGAATCTAACAATTTGGCGGGACTAAAGACGCCGCCCACAAAGCGGCGCGAGAGCCTAACACCTGTTGCGTCTCGCACAGTACCGCGCCCCACACGCGTGGCAGCTCTCACCCGAGAAAATATCTCCTTACTGCCTACGCCTAGAACGCAAAACTTCACAGGTTCCGTATGCGGCTCGCAGAAGTCGCGTACGAGCATCCGCACGGACGGTGGCGCCGTGTTCTCGCGACTGTATCAGCCAGATTTCTACAAGAATCGCGAGGAGAAGTTTAAGAACATGCGCGACCGCCGTGATAGTATCGACTGCTCGTTCACGCCGCGGATCAATCGACGTGACTCGATGTCGTCGCGAGACTCGATCGGCTCTGGGTCGCAGGCGTCAATGACATCGGCCAAGACAGACGTCGTGAACGTATCAAGCCGCCTGTACGACCCAGACTACGTGCGCAAGCGCAACGCTCGGCTACAGCGCATGCGGCAAGAGCGCGAGATGCGCGAGTGTACCTTCACACCTGCCATCAATGCCAATGCCAGCGCTACGCCGCGCAAGAAATTGTAGCCATTCAAGAATTTAGCCATCTCAGATGAGGATCATAGTGTGCGTCACACCAGCCAAATTGGAAATACCGTTGTTGTAGTGCATGTTCCAGTTGTAAAGTACTCTATCCGATGCCACCTAGGAAGAAGCCCTTCAGCGGAAAGGCCAAGAAGCAGCAGGTGTGGTCATGATGCAATGTCTGTCGACCCTAGCCAGTGGGCGTATTTAGCTATGTGGTGCTGTCATTGTAGCTTCGCGACAAGCGAGCCAAGAAGCGAGAAGCGCATGACTCGGAGGACGAAAAGGAAGCAATGGCACCAGCTGCCCCGCAACCCGTAAGTTTTACACCCGCTGTTTGAGATGTACCACGTGCGCTTACGCTAGGATCGATCGCTGTGGTGCAGGTTTCTTCTGGACGTGGTGACCTCCGCACAATCTTCCGGAAGGAGTCCAAAACTGCTATCGAGGCAAGGAAGAAGGATGCAACGCGGGAGCTCGTATACGCGGAGGATCGGGGCAATTCGCAGTCGATCTACGCGTACGGAATCCAGGACCCAACAAACCAGCCCCGCATATTAACAAAGCCCAACTGGTCCCGTGATATGACGCCGGAAGAGCTAAATGAAGTGGACGATCAGGCTTTCAAGGTCTGGGTAGAGTACCTCGAACAAGAGGCTTCGGATCGTGAGGATGGCGCTCAGATCAACTTGTACGAAAGGAACCTAGAGGTCTGGCGCCAGCTGTGGCGAGTGATCGAGCGCTCATCTGTGCTCGTGCACCTAGCGGACGCTCGCTGTCCACTGCTGCACATAAGCGACCAACTAATGACGCATATCCGAACGAAATTCCCGTGGAAGCGCATAGTACTAGTACTCACTAAAACCGATTTGGTGGCGAAAGACCGCGTCCAGAAGTGGTCGAGCTACCTGCAAGCACTATACGGGTACGATATCCCTGTCCTAGCGTACAGTCGCGATAACGTCGATGACAGCAACGCAATGTTGATGCGAACCATTGGACAAGTAAGTGCTGATATCGAGCACCATGCCCTAAATGATGAGGAAGACAGACAGAAGGACACGCTCACAATCGGATTCGTGGGGGAGCCGAACGTCGGCAAGAGCTCGCTGCTCAACAGTCTCTTTGACCGCAAGCTCGTGGGTGTATCCGCCACTCCTGGACACACAAAGCATTACAGACGCACTACTTTGAGCGCGTGGAGATGCTGGAGCGCACCGATGGCGTCTTCTCTCGCGTTCTCGTGTGCGACTGCCCTGGCGTAGTGTTCCCGCGCTTCAATGTGCCGGTGTTGCTGCAGATTCTGTTCGGAAGTTTCCCGATCGCTCAGACGCGCGAACCATTCAGCGCCGTGCGATTCATCGCCGAGAATTGTGTTCCGCATCTGCACGAAATGTACAAGCTCAAACCCGTGGACGAGGACGACGAGTGGTGGTGTCCCTACACCTTGTGCGAGTCCTACGCGCGCCTCCGTGGCTTCCGCATGAAAGGCGGTAAACTGGACGTGCACCGAGCCGCAAACACACTGCTGCGTGACACGCTCAATGGCAAGAAGGTGGTGTTGTCCTTCCCACCACCAGCGACCTAGACCTCTTTGAATCAATAGACGGAATGAATGTTGGTGTGGCCCACAAATGTTTCGACAGCTGGGGTTGATGGATGAGGCAATCACAAGTTGAGCTCAGCAGTGCCATGTTGTCAGGAAAGGTGCTACGTCAAGGCCTCCAGCGCGCGTTGAGGAAGCCGCAGCAGTTGCGCAGATTCTCAGTCGCAGCGGAGAAGGTGGAGGACGACCTTCCGACAGCCTCGTGTCGCCAGGAGGCCAAAGGGCGTACGTTTGATGGCGTTAAAACACAACTTAGAGCCTATTCTGACTGTTTGATCACTACAGCGGACTGCTGGAAGTGCCACCACGCGACGGACTGCTGCTCCTTCTTCTGCAAGTCGTGTAACGCCATCCAGCCTATTAACAAGAGCTGTCACTGCGACTACTTCGAGATGTTCAAAATGTACGCGTCCCAAGTAGATCTCTGCATCTATTGCACGTGACTGACAGCAAATGTCGTTTGCTTTCGTTGGTTGGCGTGCGTTCAGCCCCAAGAACTTTAATCTGGAGCAGCGCAGTATCGAGAAGACGTACTGGAATCTACAAAAACGTTTGCATCCGGACCTGTACGGATCCAAGTCTGAGGTGCGACGCGTTCTTGACAAGGTTGTTCGAGCGTCTGAGAACCAACACTTTGTTGTGCGTTATAGTTTGAGAAGGAGTTGTCGGCGGTGAATGCCGCAGTCATCAATGATGCATACAAAATGCTGAAGAAGCCCAACACTCGCGTCAAGTACCTGGTGCGTGTGCAACGTTTTTATATTATTGTTGACTTTACCAAACAAAATTCTAATCTGTTCCTGATTTGCTGTAGCTGGCATTGCACGGGATTGATGCGCTTGGTGAGTCTGCGAGCACGGCTGTAGATCCTGAGTTGTTGATGCAGACGATGGAGATCAGGTGTGGTAGAATTTGTTATCAGCTCGACTTGTTCCACCGTCGACTGATGTACAATATACAGGGAACGCATCGCTGAAGCGCCGGATGTGGGCGCATTGCACGAGATCCGCAAGGAAATATCGGACCACATCGACGCCATCATTAACAAGCTGGGTGAGGTGTACGACCAAGATCAGGACCTGGATTCAACGAAGCAATACGCCGTTGAGCTTCAGTACATGGTCAAGTGTGCAGAAGAGATCGACTTGAGAGAAGAAAAGCTGGACGAATACTAGAAGAATGCTACTTTTATCCAGTTAAAATGGTGTGCAATGAGTCACATCCCCCTCTTCTAGACATCTACCGTCTGCCACCGCGCTGGCGAACGCTCAGCTCGAGCACTGTGTCATTGACGAAGTTGTAGTGAGCACACGTGAGGGTGTCTTTGACAAAGCCCATCGAGAACTTGAGCTGCTGCTTGTTCACTGGCATGTTCTGCAAGTCGGCCTAACAAAAGTATTGTCAGTACGCTTCAATGCAATTTGTCTACAACTCATCTCTAAAGGCTCACCATCAGCTTTTGTTTGAGTGTTCGCATGTTGTCCTTCACATCCAGCTCCACCGTCAACGTCTGTCCCTCGAGTTTCCACTGAGCGTTGTCTGGGTCGTTCGGGACCTTCACAACCAACCGCACCATTCCCTGTACGTCAGAAGCAAACAAATATATAAGTATCACGATCCACTCTGTAAGATGAACCACACATCACGTACTGGATGCCGCGAAGCAAACTCCTTTTCCGGCATCAACGACGACCCGCCAGTACGCTGTCTCTTAGATGCTGGCTCAAGGTCTTCTTCACCTGGAGGTCGTTCGCTCAATACGCCAGGAGGACCAGCAGCGATACCGGGTGGAATACTACCTGGTACAACACCTGGTGCTTGCATGTGCGGCGGCATCATAACTGGCCCAGAACCAGGAGGTGCCATTGCGGGACCTCCCATTCCCAGAGCTCCCATACCAGGAGCACCAATGCCAGGAGCACCTATCCCATGAGCTCCCATGCCAGGCACCATTCCAGGAGGCATCATGCCAGGTGCTCCTATACCTGGAGTACCAACGCCCGGGGTTGTCATACCTGGTGCCCCCATCATGGAAGCTGGGACTATTGGTACAGAAATTCCTGGTGCAGCTAGTGTAATTGAAGCATTCGTCGGCATCTGTCCTCCTTCAGGAAATTCGGCGGATACCGGGACCAACTGACTTTGATCTGTGTCGAAAGAATGAGCTGTCTTTTGTTCCTCGTCTGAATCCTCCTCCATTTCATGTTCCTGTTGTTGGTCTTGTTGCTGTTGCTGGTCAGCAATAGTCGGTGCAGTTGTCGCCTGCAACAACCGTGCTTCTTCTTCAGCAGAAGACGCAAAGATATCTGCACGCTTCGTAGCAAACCGCCGCAGCGAATCTGCAATCGCAGACCCCGCTGCGTATGAGCTCTCTTTCTGCTTCTCTAAATGACGCTGAGTTTCCTCACGCCACTTCGGGTTCATCAATAAAATACGCATATGCTCATTTGCCTCAGCAGACGAAAGTGTTTTGCCATCCACACTCAGCAGTGGTTGCTGCGCCGCCGCCGCTGTGGCTTGCGGCACATAATCTTCAACCACCTTAATCTCAGGTTTCGGTTCATCATCATCATCGTCGTCCTCCATGTCCATATCGTCATCCGATCCCTTTGCATCTTCATCAGCAGTAGTAGAAACACCCAAATCGTCCTCGTCATCAAAGTTGATAGTTTCTACAATGACGAAGTCGTGCCAGTCGATCTGTGTAAGTGCGCGACGTTCTGCATCGCTCTCTGCTGCCTCCTTGTCCCTGCGCTCTTGTTCAGTACGCTGCCATTCCATTCGATGGACGCACCGATCCAACACCATCATGCGATCCATGCCCTCAGTGATTCTGCAAGACCAGCCACACAGCAGAAACCCAACACCACAAATCAGTCATCTGTAAGTATACATCAGCACCACATCACTCACCGCTTCATCTGTGTGTCTTGCTTAGCCAGTACGAGCGTATAACTCTCTACGAGTGCTGTAAAGTAGGCAAATAGCGGATGAGTTGGTTTCAAGAAGTCGAATTGCGGGTTGCGCTGCTCGCGCGTGGCAAGACCCGACAGGAACGAGCTGCCACTCAACGCCGTGTACTGTGCTGTGAGATACATGATCTCTTGGTCCAGTGCACTGAGCGTCGGGTGTTTAATGATGAATTTCTCCTCGGGCGGTGGCTCCAACTCCTTTTCTTTGATCTTCTTGGCCACTTGGGCCGTGACGTCCTGTACCGCTTTCTTCTCCACGACCACATCACCTGAAGTTTCCGCCGCCTTGACAACCTCCTGCGTCTTGTCCTGCTGCTTTGCGACCTGCGTCTGTTGCTCGCTTGCCTGCTCCTGCTCCTGTTCCTGCGGTTCGTCTTTTTTGGCGATGAACTCGCTCACCTTGTGCTCGTAGTAGGCATGATACGGATCGGCCTCGCGCAGGAATGAAAACTTGGCAGACATGCGCTCACCCACGATGCGGCTCTCGAACGCGCGCCCATTGTTGGCCACGAACTGCGCAGTCTTGTCCACTACGGCGCGGATGTCTGGAGGAGGGTAGATGATGCCCGTCACGCGGCCTTGCACCGTCGCGTCATGCTCCTCCGCTGTCATCCCGGATAGTCGATGTGTAGTGGTGCCCAGTGGCGCTCGAAACT
Source organism: Phytophthora palmivora (assembly GCA_008079305.1). Lineage (NCBI taxonomy): Eukaryota > Oomycota > Peronosporomycetes > Peronosporales > Peronosporaceae > Phytophthora > Phytophthora palmivora. Next base: position 77,171 of record VOQZ01001046.1, on the reverse strand, counting down.
AGCTCTTCAATTGCAAATTCAGATAAAGAGCATGAATCTGGTTTAACTGAGTTGTATTGAAGTAGATACTAAGTAGGATTAGGCAGCATTGAGGGCTAGGAATGCGGTCCAACATATTCATACGAATATGTTGGTCCTGCATGCTTATTCACTGTGCTATCAATCGCCACTTGTTAGTGTTGACCATGGAGCTGCATGGAAGCATCTAGATATCGGCCCTTTCTTTACGGTTGGGCAGCGTGCGATAAGACGGTATTTACATCGCTCCACAGCTCGAATGGCTTTATCCAACCAAACTCAATTTGTACAACCCTGGATCAGCAGTGACATGTTGTTGAGAGGAAGACAACTCGTCAAGGCAGTGTCTGATGCGTCGCAAAGTCTCACTTCCAAAAGGAGCTACTACATATTTCACCTGATACATCACCGGAATGGAATGTATTCGTGGTTACATGCAATGGATACTCTGTGCAAAGTGAATCTCATCCAAAGATTCTCGCTATCGAAGGCCACGAAGCTTAGCCGCATTGACAGTGGCTAGCACTACCCGCTTAAACGCGATCCATGGTCTCGTCCTGCACCTCGAAACCCTTCGCGCGCTCCCGGAGCTCGACATTCACCTGGGCTGTCATACAGCCCTGCGTGGTGGCGTACGTGCACTGCGCAATGCAGTTCATGATATCCGCAAGGTCTCCCAGCTCCGAGATGCAGATGGACAAGAGGCTACAGATGCAACTGGCCAGCTGGATGCAGTTGTTGCATCGCTACGAAAAGCACAACGACGACAGCATGAGACTACAGCGAACAACTCCAAGCACAATAACACGTACGATAATGCGGTTGTCCCACTTGTCCGGCTGCAGGCGATAGCGGTCCATGACCATCATGCGAGTGGCCGACACGGCGCAACCGTTGCAGCAGAATGCCTGCAACACAAAAGTTACCGTCACAAGACACGTCAAGTCAGTCAACGTCATCTACAGACTCCAAAGCAGCGTATACGACCTCGAGACAAAGGCAGCAGTTGGGGCAGCTGGACTCGCCGCAGCGGCCAGAGCGCGCGCAGGGCACGATGCCGTCCATGTAGCCCTGACAGCATGTGTAGTTGCTCATGTCATAGTTCAGCGCCTTGCGTCGGATGATGATCTGCGCGCAGCATGGGCACAGACACGAGCTCAGGCAGCCTGCACACAAGAATCATGTTAATAGCTGGAGGTCGAGCTGGTCCGTCGTCGCAACGTACACAAGGGGTCGGCACCAGGTGCCTGCATCATTCCCACGTGGAAAGCGCCCGGGTTATTCTTGCGCACATCGTCCTCCACAGGTTCACCCGAACACAGGATGCACATGGTCGTCTGTAGATTCCAGTAGCAAGAACTGCTTCCTCTGTTGGTTACGCCGGCGCAACTTTGGTACTGGACACTGCATTACGATGTTCACAACAGCTGCTATGGGTTCATTCGTCGCATAGTGTCAAATTACATGAGATGGAGCTACTTAAGTGCGACACTGGTTGTGCGTTACTTAAGTATTAGAAGGGCGGACCCTCGTCTGCTCCCCTTGCCCGTCGACAGCTCCCGACTCGCCGCTGCAGTCTTGGAGCTCCATCACAAGCGTTGTATTACTGTAGCTGCCGTACTGACACACAGCTCCGACTAGCGTCGGGCCACTGACTCCCTCTACCACCAGAGAACGCTTCGCTCGTAGATGTGGCGCAAGCGCCGCGGATCGCTGGGCGGCGGCAACACGCCACGCGAGTCGCCCAACCTCATGAACTCCAACTCGCTCACGAGCATGCCGTCTTCCATGTCCATCACCAGCAGCAGTCCGTTCTTCGGGAGCGACCCCAACGCCAACGACCGCGCACTTGTCTTCCGACTCGAAGTGCCCAAGCCAGGACCGCTAGGTCTCGACTTGCGAGCTAGACACATTGAACGGGACAAACCTCAACGTGGCGCCGTTGTCAAGGGCTTTCGTCCGCTCCAAGGGGGAGAAATCGGCTACGTCGAGTCTACAGGTCGCGTCAAGGTCGGTGACATCTTGCAGATTATCCACAAGACACCGATAGACGACATGCCCTTCGAGCAAATTGTCAAGCACGCCATGCAGCTGCAGAAAGATCCGACGGCATGGCCACTGGCAATGGAGTTCCGACGCGAACCTGAAAAGCATGAGAGTAACCAGTCAACAACATCGTCAAAACCACGGCGCAACAGCTTCTTCCGGTCTTCTATCTCCATGGCGAATCCTGTGCAGGATGGGAACTTTAACGAAAAGTTGCAGTACTTCCGCGATTTCTTCGCGACGAGGATACCCACGGGTGGTGCTGCACCCAAGGAGAAGGAGAAACCACCAAAGCCACCGAAATGGGACACTGTGGACGAAATGTATCGCGAGTTAATGTCCAAGCGTGGGGTGCCGGAAGATGTCATGGATGAGTTAATTCGTATTGAGTCGCTCGAAACGAAGTGGCATGTTGTCTGGTACGCTCAGCAGAATGAGAACGAAGATAACACCAAGTCGAACGCTACGGAAGCGGAAAAATTTGCTGAAAACCTGGTCGAGCTGAAATGGGGCAACAAAGGCTTAAAGGATCTTGAAGCGCTTCGTGCCAAGATCGCGATTGCGTCGACCGATTGGTTGGAGGTCTTCCTGGCTCATTTCGGATTGGACTACCTTACCATGAAGCTCCCCGATCCGTCACCGTTCCCCATCGAGCATTCCAAGTACGAGAAAGCGACGCGTGTGTGTGAAGTGATCTTGCGAATTTTGCGGTCATTGACTCATTTTACAGCAGGTGTGGAGGCAATTACCAACACGCCAGGGCTTGTCAAGCGGGTAGCTTTGTGCTTCCATACGGAGAACGGTGATGTAAAAAAGTACACTTTACAGCTGCTTGGAATTGTGTGCTACAACAGCGCGGCAGGACATACTGCCGTTATCGAAGCGTTTGACCACTACAAGGAGACCAAGGGTGAAGCCATTCGCTTTAGCTGCCTGCGTGATGCTCTCAAATCTACAAGGTACTCGCTGGTGTTCAAGGAAGACGTGCTGAGTTTTGTGAATATTATTGTGAATAAGGCCATCCGGTTGGAAGATCGACTAGCGATCCGGTCCGATTTTATGGCACTCAAGATGGCTGGTTACTTTGAGGAGATCCGTGCCAAATCTCTCGCTGTACAACGTACAAAGTACCCGCTCGCTAGTTCTGCATCTACCTCGACTGAAGAAAGCTCAAACGGATATCCATCCCCGATGCCTGGTGCTCCAGCAACTCCTTCACCTATCCCAAACAAGCACATTGCAAGGAATACACCATCACCAGTGTTGAGCAGTCAAGCCACAGAATCCCCTGTTCCTGGGCGAGGTAAGGATCCGGGAACCCCCGTCGGCAGACTTGACTCCTTAAAGGCTCTTGGTGGTAGGCGATCCTCGATAAGCAGGAGCACGGATGATCAAATTGGTGGCCGTCTTTCAGCAAGTAAAAGTGCACCACCATCACCCATAGATCGGGAACCAGGAGCACTCTCACCTGATGGAACAATAGTCCGCTCATCGCTTCCAACGGAATATAAAGGAGCGTCGCGATTTGGAACTGGAGGCAATAGCATCATCAGCAGTTCGGTAACTCAGCTTCGGAACCAGTTGGACAACATGGAGAAGCAGATCGATGTGTTCGAGCAGTTCATGGAGGATGACCGGAAAGACACGATTTATGACCAAACAGACCTGGCATCGGTGGATAGTGTGTACCGGTCCCTGTTTGACAGTGTGACGAACGACCCGGAGCTTCAAGCTTGTTTTTTGTCAATTCTACAGCAATTGCTCTTTATTCCTGGTGATCGGGTAATTGGAAAGGAAATGTGGGCCCTGTCAGAAAAGGTTGTGAAGCAGATTACCTTGTTGGCTCCAGTTGAAGAAGTGCGTAACTTTGAGCTTGGGTACGATGACCGCAAAACCCTACTGAAAATGCGGGACCGCTACGCACAATTCTTGCAGAAGTGTGCTGATGAAGATCCAACGTTTCAATATCGGATGGGTCCAATCATTCTCATTGAAAACAAAGATCGGGATCATGATGAGCTGCTTTCAGATGTGACAGCAGATGAAACTGATGAGGAGGATATATCTTCGAGTGTTGTAGCTCATGAACACCCGGAGCTGATAAAGTATTTCAAGCTCCTTAAGATGGGTATGCCAATGCAACATGTACAGCTCAAGATGAGTAGCGAAATCCAAACCTTTGACCCGTCAATTTTGGAGACCCCTGAAAAGATAATCCAGGTCTCGAAACCGGATGGAGACGGGGAAGAAAAGAAGGGTACGAGAGCCGAGGAGCACGAAAAGTTTGCGAAGTTCTTTAAACTGAAGAAGATGGGCATGCCTATGCCTCATATTGAGCTAAAGATGTCAGCAGAAGGACTTGATAGTTCGATTCTGGAGACTCCAGATCTTCTTCTTGACGATGACGGTAACGAGGTGACAGAGAGTGCGTCGGACATAGGTTTCGTCGGTATCCCTGTAAAGGAACACAACAAGTTCGTCAAGTTCTTCAAACTGATGAAGATGGGAATGCCTCTTGAACACGTTAAGTTGAAGGCATCTTCAGAAGGGCTCGATGCATCTTTGCTGAACACACCAGACCAGCTCCTGGACGAAGAAGGTAAAATCTTCGTTCCGGGACAGTTGAAGCAAGGCCCACAAGGAATTCCCGTGAAAGAGCATGAAAAGTTTGCGAAGTTTTTCAAATTGATGAAAATGGGTATGCCGCTGGAACATATCAAACTGAAGGCTTCAGCTGAAGGATTGGATGGCGAGTTACTGTCCACACCGGATGTGCTCTTAAATGAAGATGGAAGCAAGTTTGTTGCTGGTGCTGGTGCTGTAAAAGGAGTCCCAGTGAAGGAGCACGAAAAATTTGCTAAATTTTTCAAGCTGATGGAAATGGGAATGCCACTTGAGCATATTAAACTGAAGGCATCCGCCGAAGGCTTGGATGGCGATCTACTTTCTACTCCAAACGTGTTGGTGGATGAGAATGGAAAGAAGGTGGAAGCGGCTGGCACAGATCAGTCCAAGGGCATACCTGTGAAGGAGCACGAGAAGTTTGCCAAGTTTTTCAAGCTTCTGAAGATGGGAATGCCTATGGAGCACGTGAAACTGAAAGCTTCTTCTGAAGGTCTTGACGCCAACCTGTTAGAAACTCCTGATCAGCTGGTTGATGAAGATGGCAAGAAAGTTAAAGGTGAGGTACCTGCTGCGAAGGGCGTCCCTGTGAAAGAGCACGAGAAGTTTGCGAAGTTTTTCAAGCTGATGAAAATGGGTATGCCACTCCCCCACATCAAGCTTAAAGCAGCATCGGAGGGACTCGATGGTGACCTTCTCGATACACCTGACAAACTAGTAGACGAGGATGGCAAGGAAATTAAGGCAGGTAGCGGGAAGGCTGTGAAAGCATCGGAACATCCAAGCTACGCCAAGTATTTTAAATTATTGAAGATGGGCATGCCCCGTCCGCAGCTAGAGTTGAAGATGAGCGCGGAGTCATTGGACCCGAAAGTATTAGACACACCGGATGCTATGATCCCGGAAGACATGTCCGCTGCAGCTCCGAAGGCTCCAGTGAAACCCGTTGTGTCGGGACCTCCAAAGCCAAAGCTCCGGAATCTGTATTGGGAGGCAGTTAAAAGTGAGGAGACTGCTGGTACGATTTGGGAAAAATTTGCGAAGGAAGAGGAGGAGAAGAAGAAAATGGAGGAATCAACTACCCCAGCAGGTCCTCCGAGTGTCGCGGATCTATTTGCTGCAAGAGCTAAGGCACAGCAGCCAAAACCCGTGGCACCGAAAAAAGACAAGGTTCTAGACAAATTCGTTGATCAGCTGTCCGATATCTTTGTAAACAAGCCGCCAAAGGCGAAAGAATCCGAGACGAAGAAGCCTACGAAGCGGCGAGCGCCTACTCGTGTTGCATTGATTGATGCGAAGCGCGCGAACAACATCGGCATCATGCTGGCACGTTTCCGACTGCCGTACTATAAGCTTCGGAACGCAGTACTGCTGGTCGATAAGGAATTGCTTTCGGTTGAACGGGTATCTGCACTTCTCCAATTCGCTCCTGAGGACGAAGAGTTGGATGCTGTGCGAGGTTACACCGGTGACCCTAAGCTACTGGGCGATGCGGAACAGTACTTCCGCGAAATGCTTTGCGTACCCCGACTGACTACACGGTTACAGGCAATCCATGCTACTTGGCAATTCGACGCGTACGTAGAGGAACAGCGAAAGCTGATGGAATCTGTGTCGAATGCATGCCAGGAGTTACAAGCTTGTGAACCTTTGAAGGAGATTTTCCGTGTCGTGCTTTCCCTCGGAAATGCGTTGAACGATGGAACATCGCGTGGTGGAGCGAAGGGGTTCCGGTTGAACATTTTGCTCAAGCTGAATCAAGTAAAGGCTGCTGATAACTCCATCAATCTGCTTAACTACGTTGCCAAGGTGCTGCGCGCAAAGGATCCGGCAATCCTCGAGTTTGACAAGAGCCTACCTTCAATCGAGAGCGCAAGCCGAGTCACCACGCAGGTTCTCAAGGCTGGCGAAAGCGCAGTGCGTAAAGCCGCCAATCTCATTTGCAACGAGCTGGAAGTGCACGCGAAATTACCAGAGAAGGAGTATCCACAGCCTGATCCAGTACCCGGTTCTGATGAAGAACCGGAGAAAATCACAGACCGCTTCCAGGAGGTAGTAAAGCCTTTCGCTGATAATGCAAAGAAATCATCTGAACAGACTGCGGAGGACCTACAGAGTATGACGAAGCGCTTTGAGGAGACGGCGTCGTTCTACGGCGAAGACCCCTCAAGTCCGGACTGCGGACCCGACTCGTTCTTCTCCATCTTCTACTCGTTCGCCAAGGTGCTTCAGTCCGCCGACCGCGACAACGAGCGCAAGCGCATTGCAGAGGAGCGGAGAATTCGACGTGAGGAGGAGACGAAGAAGCGCCTAGAGCAGCTCAAGCTAAAGAAGAAGAAGAGCAGCTTCGCAGCGCTGAAGACGGGGGATGTGGATGACATTGTGTCCAAGATCCGCGCCAAGCGTGTAGAGGAGAAGCGGCGTGAGATGCAGGCAAATGGCTCAGCACCTCCTTCGTCCACTGGGTCTACTCGGGGTTCTGCTAGCGCTCCCCGCAGTGCCAACAACAACTCTATTGCTGCAGCAGCGACTGCCAGTACCTCAGAAGTGCCGACACCAGCCATGGAGGCCGTATAACTAGCATGCATGTGGGAATATTCGTTTGTGTCAGCCTCGAAGATGATAAATAGTGGGGAATATCAAAAGCTTGTGCATGATGTTGGTCATGCTCAAAAAGTTCAACTTGTGGGACCAAATCACAATGTATCATAATTCACAAACTTTGGACCTTTCAGTCGCAATTTTTGGCGGGAACCGGAAAAAAGATCAACTCAATGGACGGGAATGGGACGCCTCCAGCAACTCCACCGTCGCCTACGAGTCCACCGCGACCGGCGCCCCGGTATTTAACACGCGAGGCCCCCACATCTCCACCTTCCGAGCCTCCTCTCTCCATATCTGCGCCTGTGCAGCCTGCGCGTGACGATGGGCAGCCGATGTCTCCATTGTCGCCCATGTCAGCGTCCGTCTCGGCTTCTGCCATGTCCGCGTCCGCTGTGTCTGCCACTGACATGCCAAACCGTTACGGCTTTGCAGAGATGAGCGCATCAGTGGACGCCACCCCTGCGCCTCGATACTTGGGCCGCTACGGTGGTGCAGTGGGCGAAGACGGAGACGACGTGGAAGCGGAACTCCGCCGCATGGCCCAGCGCCAACTGCCCCGCGGAGATTTGGGCCGTCGAGAGTGGAGAATCGACAGCTTCCAGCCGCAGCAGGGACCACACGCCATGAACGCGGATGGCGCACCGTCCTCGCCCAGCAGCAGCTCCGTGGCCAGCATTCGCAGTAGTCGATCGGGTTTGCCGACGCCCAATCAGGCGGCGCTGCCGCAGCCACCGGCCTCTCCGCCCAGCTCACCACGTTCCAGTGCTTCAGCTTCAGTTTCGGCGTCTGCGTCGGCGTACTCGCAGTTTCAGAGACAGCAACAAGAGGAGCAACAGGCTTTCTCCGGTGCTGTGGTATGGGGCACTAATATCAGTGTATCGGAGAGCATGGAGCTCTTCAGAGGCTTCTTGCACCAGTTTAGACAGGAGAATAGTGACGCGCAGGACGAGCCGTACTACGTCAAGGCACTGAGGAGACTGGCGCTGACCCAGTCGCTCGTACTGGATCTGGACACACAGCATTTGAGGCAGTTCCGCGGTACCAGGAAGTTGTATAATCAACTGATTTTGTTCCCACAGGTGCTCATCCGTATCCTGGATATGGTAGTGACCGAGGAGTATCAGACACTGCTGACAGGTCCTGGTGCTGACCCAGGGACTCTTAACAGTTTGGCGAACGTTGCACTGCAGGTTCGACCGTTCAACCTGCGCGAGCTTTCACCGATGCGCCACCTGAACCCCGCCGATATTGATCAATTGGTGTGTCTCAAGGGCATGGTCACGCGCTGCAGTGGCGTCTTGCCGGATCTGAAGGAGGCGTTCTTCCGTTGTGCAATGTGCCACGCTACGACTCAGGTGGCTTTGGACCGTGGCCGAATTGAGGAACCTACTAGCTGCACACGATGCCAATCACGAATGAGCATGGAGATGATTCACAACCGTTGTGCCTTCACAGACAAGCAGATGATCAAGATGCAAGAGACACCCGACGCCATCCCTGAGGGTGAAACTCCATACACAGTACTTCTGTTCGCGTTCGATGACCTGGTTGACGGTGTACGTCCTGGTGACAAGGTGGAGGTGACAGGAATTTATCGTGCAGTACCAATGCGCTCGAACTCACGTCAGCGAGTGGTCAAGTCTGTATTTAAAACGTATGTGGATGTTGTGCACTTTCGTCGTGTGGACGAGCTTACCCGACGTGAAGAGGGTGAAAATGGCGAGAATCTAAACTCTGTTGCCCGAGAGGAGATAGAAACCAGTGTGATTGGTCCAGCGGATATCGATGTAGAGATGCCGGATCCCTCAGAAGAACACGAAGATGCTGCCGCTGCGGCTGATGCACAACAAGCGCGTAAGTTGGCAGCTTTTCGTCGCATTGCAGCTCACCCTCGGGTGTATGAGAATTTAGCACATTCACTAGCGCCGTCTATCTGGGAGCTAGACGATGTGAAGAAGGGCATCTTGTGTATGCTTTTCGGTGGTACACGTAAGGATGGAAGCAGCGGTAGCGTGAACGAGGAAGAGGGTGAGCACGAACACGGCGGTGTGGCACCCAAACGCAAGAGCATGCGCTCTGATATGAACGTGCTGCTGTGTGGAGATCCTGGTACGTCGAAGTCCCAGTTGCTGTCATATGTGCACAAACTGTCACCGCGAAGCATTTACACATCAGGCAAAGGTAGTTCTGCTGTTGGTCTCACGGCTTCGCTTATCCGCGATATGGAAACCAATGACCTCGTGCTGGAGTCAGGCGCCTTGGTTCTATCTGATGAGGGCATCTGTTGCATCGATGAATTCGACAAGATGAGTGATTCGGCTCGCTCCGTGTTGCACGAAGTCATGGAACAGCAGACAGTCAGTATCGCCAAGGCCGGTATCATTTGTTCTCTTAATGCGCGTGCATCAATTCTAGCATCCGCAAATCCTATCGAGTCCCGCTACAACCCAAACAAGTCAGTGGTGGAGAATGTGAACATTCTACCTACGCTACTCTCACGCTTTGATTTGATCTATCTCATCCTGGACAAGCCGCAACCCGAATCGGACCGGAAGCTGGCGAAACACATCGTCGCTCTGTACTATGACGAAGAGACTCGTGCGCGCGTACGTGCACAAGCCCGAGGTGGTGAGGGTGCACCCCAGCTCATAAGCATGAAACTGCTGACCGAGTACATTTCGTATGCCAAGCGGAACATCCATCCACGTCTGTCAACCGAGGCCCGAGACGGACTCATTCGCGCATACTTGGACCTTCGACGAATGGGTGGTGTCAGCGCTGCGTCGGCGAAGAAGAATATCACAGCAACACCGCGACAGCTCGAGTCACTTATCCGTATTTCAGAAGCACTTGCGAAGCTCAAACTGTCCGAGACCGTGACACGAAGTGATGTGGATGAAGCCCTGCGTCTCATGAACGTGGCAACGCAACGAGCAGCTATGGATCCGCGGACAGGCACCATCGATATGGATATGATCAACACGGGTCACAGTGTGCTGGAGCGCGAGTCGCTGGCCGATCTCATTACCGGACTGAAGGAGATTTTGGGCGGGGCGCAGAACCAGTCAATGACTGTTGGCGAAACTCGTCGTCATCTCGAGGAAAAGCGCAAGAGTGAAGTCAAAGGTGCTGAGTTTCAGATGGCGCTGCGTTCGCTTGAGGATGACAGTCTCATTCAAGTTTCACATGGTGTAATCCGCTACTTTGGTGATCCGACAGATTAACAGGATATTTTTCCAGTCAATCAGAAAATCATGGTCTAACATTGTCTTGCTCACGTCTGGAGCTCAATGACGTCGCTGCGGTTTTCCAGCTCAATATTGCGCAGGTACAAATGTTTGGAGAAGAAGAGCATCACATGTTGCATGTCGCCGCGAGAGTCAATCATTGTGTGTCCTTTGCGTGGCCGCACTAAGCTCGTGAATAACTCTTCTGCTGTTTTCTGCGTATACCTCCTTTTGAATTCGCTGTGGGTAAGCGCTGTAAGTGCTGGCGGGTAGACGTCGTCTACTGCCCCTGAGACCTGAAGCATTGGTGTGATAGCGCCGCCTGTGCTGTAAGAAGATGAATGAGGACCCACAATAGCGCCTCCAGACACCAGCACCAGGCCTCCCAATCGCACGTCGCGCGGCAAAGTCATGGCCAAGTGGAACGCTACACAAGCTCCTTGCGAGAAAGCGAACACGAATAACCTCGAGTAGCTCCATTCATACTTGTCGTGCAGCACGCGCAGGAAGTCCCATACGTAATCCCTAGCCGTCTGAAGGCTACAAAGCTGTTACGATCATTTCAACACCGTAGAGGAAGGCTATGTCCTACCTTTCACTGCGGTACTTATGGGGGATGTCAGGGGCAATCACGTCGCCATTGACGTCCATATCATCGATCCATGTGAACCCGAGACCAAAAGGAAGTTCTCGAGGAGCACGGAGGGACACCACAGCTGCAGCACACACAACTATTCTATGAGCTCTCATGACAAGTGAATTGCTGTTCACGGACCTGTTTGAGGCAGTGCCATTTGCTCTCCCAGTCGAGCGAATGGCTCGTGCGAGTCACCACGACCATGCAGAAATAGCAGCAAGTTCTGCGTTGGTACGGCGCTTTTGTCGGGCACCACAAGACTAAAGTGCGGGCTGCTAGGGAAGCAAAACGCGTTCAAGTCGAGACGCCCACCACCGCTCGAAGGAGCCGTCTTGTGCTGCAACTCGATGGGCGAGGACGGCGAGTTGGCTGGGACACTTGCGTGGGGTGGTGTTTTGTCAGATGGAGAGTACGAAACCCAACGAGTACGGCCGTCGGCGCTGCGCACGAGCGCCAAACGCGCTTCCTCGTGCACACGCACCACCACTTCGTCCATTGCTGCTTATTGCGCTCCAATAACCTTTCATAATTTATCCACAGCTTTTGTAGCCATTCGGGTCAAAGGCAGTATGAATCCATTGTCATTCCGCCTAGCTAAACCTCTCTAAATTTTGGTACTTAAGAGCAGTTTCGAGCAGTTGTTGTAACTGAAGCAACTGCGCGTAAAACGTATTGGATCTGCGTCAGACCAATGTGCTTGCTTCACGTAGATATCTGAACGAGCGCATCATAATCCGAGAGAATAATGTGATGGACAACCTTAGAGAAGCCTTTACAAGCACTGCAAAATCCACGCAGCCGTAAGCATAGCGGGCTGCATGGATTTTGAGATTCGCGTTGTGTCGCCAGCCACATGGCAGGTATTGCCACGTGTGGCATGTCGGGCCCTGCGAAATTCTCTCGCGGCGTAAACCGCCGATGCTGCTTAACAATTGAACCTTGTCCACATGTAGAGCTCGGAAATCCTGGGAATACTTGCCGCCGTCACTGCAGCAGTTGGTTGACTCCAGTCGCGACGGACAATCGCTCGTGAGGCGTAAACGAATTGACTGCGGTCGATGGCGATGATCGCGTCGCCAGGTTGCGAGCGCCGAATCCAGCTTGCAGGCAACACTCCCATTAGTGCTGCTTGGTCAGAGACGAGGGCTCATTCTGACTCCTTGGCGTTTCAGACCAGCGGGCACACGTTACGACGCTTGGAAAAGACACAATTTTAAGCAGCCGCTGTCGCACTTGTGCACAAGGTTCCCAGGCTTCTTCTCCATTGCCTCTGCCAACACCTTCGCCTTGCCAGTCCGCCCTCCATCCGAGCGCCACATTGTCGCTGCCGGTTTCTAAAAAGAAGCACGTTGTGGTTGCTAGAAAAGAGTGCGAAAACCTTCAACATTTTATAATTAAGTCGGAATGGCATCATCACTTCAACAAACGTAGGTGCTGATCAGATCTGTCGGTTTGCTGTTTACAATATTACTCCAACATCTTGTTGGCCAAGCGATTCCATGAAATTAACATTGGAGAAGGATACATAGAAGGTTGACCTATGTATTTGTCGAGACAGCGACTCAGGCCTAGCAACTCCACGTTTTTAGAAGAAGAAATACGATATCAACTCAAATTTAATCTGGTTAAACGCCACAACTTCGTGCCAGCTCCAATAGTTCGCACAGTTGTCGAGGATTCTACTGTTTGCAATTGATTTCGTGTACAAAGGACGAAGATATGTTTCGATGGAGATATCGTTTCACCTGTGATACTTAATCTCCGAAGCAGCAGTTGCCGGTTAGGGTAGGGAATAGACTGTCCATTTCGTGAAAGAAATGGACTGACGATGGACGACGGTAGCTCTTGGCGCAATTCGCTGTTCAGTGGGGGATTTGGGCCGGAAGACTCGAAGCGCTCGGCAACAAGCACTCGCGGAAAGCACTCGTTAGACGGCCGCTCGACTATCGCAGCGCTTTCCCACTAGTCAGTGACGTCCACATTGCGTTCGTTTCCGTGGACTACTCACTGCTAGTATCAAACAATCCCAAGACACGAAGCAATGCGACAGCGTGCGAGTATCAAGACGCAGCGACGTCTCAAGCAGCAGCAACTGCGTGACCCATATGCACTGACCGACGATGTGTACACGGAGACACCGACATTCCACGTGGGTGGCCTCGTGACTGCAGTGGGTGTGCTGCAGGTCGTAGTGGCCATGGCGCTCGGCGGTTTCGTGTTTGGCGGTGCGCTGCTCTTCTGTGCTGTGCTGCTGGCGGTACTGGGGCTCGCACTACTGCACCACAGTGACCCTAAAGGCAACAAGCAGGGATTGGGACTGAAGCAGGCCATCCAAAGTCTCTTGGCGCTGCGTCGTAGTGCGCTGGATTATTCGCTGACGCTGTCGATCGCGCACAGTCAGCAGCAGACGCAGAAGGAACTGGAGATTGCGGTGGTGCCGTCGAGTCCTACGCCGCAGAAGGTGGTGGCGACTATGGCATTGGAACACGAGGTGAGGAAGACTAAAAGGACAATGGGAGGTGACCCGCTTGTGACGCTGAACCCTGTGGAAATGAAGTCCTTACCGACGATCCACTCGTGCTCCGTCACAGAGGAATTGTTGATGGAGAAACCCCGGGCCAACTCGGAGCCCAAACAGGTGCTGCGGAGTCGACCGCTGCTGACGCTGAAGCCGAAGACGCAACAATTGGGGCCAGTACAGGAGAAGAAACAACTGCAGAAGACTGCACCGGTATTGCCAACAGTCAAGAAGTCGCAACAAATACAGGCAAAAACGCAGCTGAAGCCTCAGTGTGAAGAGCAAAGAAAAAAGCCTGAACTGAAGGCACCCAAGGTTGCTACCAAGAAGGAGGTCCAGCTACCCGCAATACTTCCGAAAGCGGAACCAAAGGTTGTCATTCCGGCAGTGTTGCAAAAGGTAGAACCTGCAATAGAGCTACCGAAACCTAATCCGGTGGAGATGGCTCATCATGCTAAGACTATCGTTGTGGAGCCGGCTGCTCCAGTTGTGGCCCCACTGTCGATTTTCCCAGAGCGAAAGACTTTGGTGGATATTGCTCGTGGCGAGGCACCTATGGAACGGGAGTTGACTTTCACTCGCAATGTGACACTTTACCTGAACCCGGAAGACGAGTCGGTCGTGGACCTGGAAGAAGAACTAGAACAAGACGTTGAAGAAGAAGAAAGGGAGCTCGAGCAGGAGCAAGAAAAGTTTACTTTTTCACTAGAAGCCTTCCCGCCATTGTCACCGCCGATGATTCCGCAGGCATCGAAGTCACTACCTGCTACTGATGTTATGGAGCCCAACTTCCTGATGCACATTGAGCTGGAGCCGATCTCCAAGCCGGAGAAGAAGCTGATCTCGCTAAACTCTCTGCGTCTCAAACCAATTGGCGACGCTGACCTGCGCTCGATGTTGATCGAGCTGGATTCAATGCAACAGGATCTTGATGCTGCTATGGCTCGCTGCAATTCATTGTTGAATGGAGAAGAGGAGACATCAGCATCCGGCTCACCAGATGTGGAGCCAGAAGAAGAACCTATCTTTTGCTGCTAATATTTGATCGCTGAATCATCAAGATGCACGCACCATGCATGCTCAGTAGTACCAAAGCTGCCAGCATCATCAATTTTGATGCGCTGTCGACGCATGTGTGCGTCATATTTTGTTTTTTATGGTAAGAGAAACGAGAAAACAAAAGAAAAAGGGAGAAGCAATAAACGCCACAATAAAAATTCCAAGGTCTTTGGGTTTTTCCACCCCCAAGCAGTTTCTGCCACATCGAATCCTTCACCTGTGGATGTTGTCTATGGTATCGATATCTCCACTATTTGTTCAGGAACGCCATGAAGGAAGAGTAAGCACGCTCGAGATCGAAACTGAGTTGACGCGCCTGCTCCTCGTCGAGTTCTTCTGAAGCACGCATGGCGTTCATCGTACGCAGCCAGCCCTCTATCTTGTCACGACCAGCGAAGTCAGGCGGTAGACCACTGACCATCGTCAACGAGCTCATCATTTCGCTCAGCAGCGGTTGGATCTCATCCACAGCTCGGATGTTGAGTTTGAGCACGTCCATGAGCGTGATGAAGTTCTGCACGGTCTGAGCCACATTGACCGAGTCCGTCTTGCGGTTGGTCGTGTTGTGTACGACAGTGGCTGGTACACCTATGCGCACAAGTCGCTCCAGAGCTCGGGGACAGTCCAGTCTGTACTCGGAGATGAAGCTCTCCACGCTGTCAATGAAGCCGCCGAGTCGCAGCGCCGTCTCTGCCGTTTTGTACTGCGAGATGAGCTTCGTGCATGCCTCCGTGTACTACACCGCCACAGTCAGTCAACGGTAGTAGCATATCCCTAGTATTTTAGCTGCCAACCTGCTCTGGTGTGATGGCGTCTCGGACGTAAGCAGCTTCCAGGTGCTCCGTGGTCTTGAAGATGGCAAACAGGTCTGCCAGATCCTCGTACTTGCGTCTGTCCTTAGTGTCTGCCCAGAGCTTGACCTCCTGTCATTAGAAGGCATTTCATACTGATAATTAAGGAGGTTTTATGGTAAAAGGTGCTAGTATTGGCAAATTGCGTACTCGATTGAGCTGCTGAGGTGGGGGAGCCAGGTACGACGCCTGTATAGCGGTGACACAATTAACAAACGGAATTGATAAGACGGACATCTAAGGACGAGGGAACAAACATCAGGGGCGCACGGTGGAGGAGGATGGAGGCTGTACCAAGTCCCCGAAGTTGTAGGAAGACGCCATGCTTTAATGCTTTGTGTCTTGATGAAGAAGTGTTAAAATGCAGCGAGCCAATCAGAGGGCGTGTCACACGGTATTTTGACCAGTCATAGGCCACAACTGTAAGAGTTGAAGTGAAGATTAGCCTTACCAC
This sequence comes from Phytophthora palmivora, assembly GCA_008079305.1. Taxonomy (NCBI): domain Eukaryota; phylum Oomycota; class Peronosporomycetes; order Peronosporales; family Peronosporaceae; genus Phytophthora; species Phytophthora palmivora. The sequence goes on along the minus strand of VOQZ01001046.1, from coordinate 61,135 downwards.
GCTCGTGCAGATTCCGAGTGGTTTTAGATGAGCTCGTCCGGAGTGGCATCAATGAGCTTTTGGATCTGGAACTGCCGCTCCACAATCGGTCGCACATCGTCGACGTCTACAAGGCTTTCTAGGAATGGCAGCAGGTTCAGCAGCTCGGCGTCCGCTTCGTCGTCGTACCACGTTTCGATGGGGATGCCGTTGTTCACTTGGTACCCGAATGCATGAGGCGAATTGTCTACCAGCACAACCTTCGATAGGTCGCGACCGAGGACGTTCAGATCCTTGAGGTAATTGCCGAAGACGTCTAGACAGTCTTCTCGGTACAGTCGGTACCTATAGCAATGGAGCAAAGCAGCACGTGAGACTTTACAGCAACGCATCACGACTAATGCAGGAAACACGGAACGCACTTGATGAGGTTGCGGTTCGGGTCCAGCATGTTCATCAACTTCTCGGCGTATACTTTGTGAGACGCGGTGAAGACCACGATCTCGAACAGCTTGGACACGCGGTTGAGGAAGTAATCCATGTGTGGGCGCTTCTTCACGTTGACTGTGTAATCTACGCCGTTAAATGTCACCTACTCGGAGGAAACACACCAGTCAGAGAAGACTCCACAACAACGATCCATCGACAACACGCACTGGAAACTTCATTTGCGCGTTCTTCACTTCGTCCACGCTGCAGTGCACAAGAGTCTCGTCCAGATCCAAAACCAAGCAGATATTGGGTGCATTACGCGATCTCTCCGGTAGAGAAATCGGTCGTTTGCCCTCAACAATATCCTCGTACCTCGGCAGCGTCTTCATGAAGTAGAACCTGCAGCAAAACCATTCATCAGTGTAATTTTCAAGAAATGACGTGCGCCTCAATCCGTACGGGTTGAACTCCTGTTCCAGAGGTGTGGCATCTTCATCCTCCTGCTCCTCTTCCCCTATATCAACCGCCTCCTCTTCTTCCTCCACTTTCTCATCAGGTTGCGCGCTAATGGTGGCAAACTTGGACTCGAGTCGTCCTCGAGCGTTGGGTGGGGATGCGCTCGTCGACCGCGTGGCTCTCGGGGGCTTTAAGGCCGGTGAGAACAGCTCGTCATTCGCATCTTCAGTGGCACTAGTCGTCTCCTCCTGTTTCTCCTCCTGCTCGCCATTGACCGAGTCGTAGTTGAGCGTCCTCGCCTTCTTCACCCTTGGCTTCTTCTCGTCCTGTTGGTCGTACTCTTTGACCAATTTCCTTGGCGAGAAGAACTTTTCCTCGTCCTTGGAATTGGGCTCGTTCCTCTCCCGTTCATCGGCCGCGTGCTTCGCCTTGGTGGACTTGCTGTTCTCTGTAAGATACGATACAATCAGGGATTCACGTCTGCTGCTCTTTCTAGGACGTACCTGCCGCCTTGGTGTGCTGGCGCTTCAGGGGCGTTGAGGCAATGGGCGACAGCGGGTCGGCGTAGTGGCCTTGCTGTGGCAACAGCTGCTTGGGCTTGCGGTTCTTACGGCGCTGGCGCTTGCGCTTCCGGTCATTAGCGTCCGCCATGTTCACTGCTATAACTTGCTGTGACGACCAGACAACAAACTAGCAGCAGATATCGTAAGATGGAAGGGCACTGTATGACTGGCTCAATAGTGAAATGAAATAAAAGGTGGAAGTATTGTAGGAGATAAGGCATACGGTACATGGAATTCAATTTTTCGCGCGTATTTCGAAAAAATACGTTGAAGCTAATTTTGGCTCGGTCTTATGACAGAGGACGTGGTTCATGCGCGTCTTGTCTTGAGAGATCTTGGGGCCATTCAAGGGCCCGCAGCGAACAGAGAGGAAGGATGAGAGCGGACAAAACGCTCGGTGTGGGGGCCAAGCTGCAGACCAGACGGATGCTGTGGCATCAGCACAAGCGCAAGTTGCAGTACCAGATCATGTGTCGCGTCCACAAGGTGCGCGAAGTCCTTGCAGCCGAAATGGAGCTAGATAATGACATGTGCATTGCAGCAATTGGCGTCTCCTGATGACGTGTATGAGCAGCACGAACAGCGGTTCCTGGGGCTGCTGCAAAAGCTGCTGGACATCCGCAAAAGTCTCGAGCACTACCGTACCACAGCTCTGCCGGTCTACTGCTCAGCCTGTGCGGGCCTTGGTGCCGATGTGTGGTGTGTCGTGAGTGTGGATGCTGTTGGCAAAGGCGCCGATGCCGAGAAGTTCCGACATGCCATGTGTGCCATCAACGAGACAAAGGAGGCCAAAAACCACTTCTTCAATGCGGTGCGTATCCACCACGATTGAGAAGAGTGTTCATTACTTAACTGAGTCTGTTACTGCTGCAGGATGCCGTGTTATCTGGAGCTGTCCGCTTTTTGGATATCCACATTAACGCTATGAAGTCGGTACAGTCGCAAATCTCACATCGCAAGAACGTCAAGCTCGAGTTTGACCGGTACGAGCAGAAACTCAGTAAAATGAGGAAACGTAAAGATGCAGGAATTTCTCCGCAGCGGTTAGAGCGCAACGAGCAGAAATTGCGAAAGGCTCGGGAAGCGCTGCAGACTGCTACGTTCGACCTCTATCGTGTCTTTGCTAAGTATGAGAGCGAGCGGGATACAATGCTCAACGGCGAGCTGGAAATGGTGCGCCAGGTGATGCACAACTTCTATGCTAAAAATGCTGATGCTACAAATTTCACCATTCCAGAAGAGGTCGACCGCAGCGTTGTAGATGCGCGCGCAGAGCAGCTTTTCAAAACTATGGTGGATAAGGAGATAGAACAGGATGCGCTCAAGCTGCTTCCTCCAAGTAGCCCTAGCAACAACGCAACTCCGACGTTCTCCGTCGCAGATGATAGTGTTCAATCTCCACAAGGCTACAGTCCACCGAGCGCTCTCGTGTCGACCAAACCGCCGGTTGTAACGATGTTGACTGCATCAGTCCCTGGTCCTAGCGGAGAAAAGCAGCAGACCCCAACACACTCGAAGGATGCGAGCTCAGAACCGGAGCGTGATAGCGTCGAGGAGGACGAATTGAGCGAGAAGCTGAGGACCATCCAGCTCTCGCGCCCGTCGATCCCACCGGTGAAGGTCTATCGACTCGGAAGACCCATAGCAACTCCTGAGTAGCATAGCTAAACGTGAATGAACAGGTGGACAGATGCTGTCCTTATGGGGATGGGCCTGGTTAAACTTGCATTCAACAAGCTCGCGAATCGTCGCACTGTCATTCTTTTTTCTGCGCAGTCCGTGTCAGAATGGTCCCAAATGCTGCCAGTGTTCAAGCCGCTAGAGAGACCAAGTCGACTGCTATGAGTGCGTCCAAGGCAGCGTTTGTAGCTGCTAACGGTGGCGCGTATGGATATGGAGGCCAAACGAATCTGCGGATCGATGAGATGCGCACGAACGAGTTCCCTCACATGCAAGGGAGTGTGTATTTGGACCACGCCGGGGCGACAATGTACTCTAAGACGCAGCTAGATGCCGCCTTCCAAGAGCTACAAGATGGATTGTTTACCAACCCCCACAGTGCAATAGGCAGCGGGCATGTGGAGTCAATAACTGCCAAGATCGAGAGTATACGACGCAAGGTCTTAACGTTTTTCTCTGCTAGTGAGGAAGAATACACGTTGATCTTCACGTCAGGGGCGACAGCAGCGCTGAAGCTCATTGGAGAGAGTTTTCCTTGGACTAAAGACAGCACGTTCGCTCATTCCAGGGACTCACACACCAGCGTGCTTGGGATCCGAGGATATGCAGCAGCTCATGGATCGACGATCACGTGTGTCGAGATAAATGAGCTTGAGCAGCTTGAGAAGGATGAAGCCATCGTCGAACAATCTTCAATTGAAGCTGCAGAATCTTCAGACACCATACCTGTAAGCTTATTTGCCTTTCCAGCTGAGTGTAACTTTAGTGGGGTCCGACATGGTCTTTCACTCGTTGATCAAATTCATGCTGGTCACTGGAAGAATTCTTCAAGCAAGGATAGTTCATTAACGAAATGGCTGGTGCTAGTCGATGTGGCCAAATACGTGGCAACCCACCGTTTGGATCTCTCTGTGCATCATCCGGACTTCGTGGTTCTTTCGTTCTATAAGATTTTTGGTTACCCGACAGGGCTCGGCGCGCTACTCGTCCGTAAACAATCACTGCCGTATTTGAAGCGAGACTATTATGGTGGTGGTACTGTTCAAAGCATCTTGGCAGGCCGAAATTTTACCGTTCCGCGTGGACTCAAGGACATTGGTGATGCAGGCTCTCGTTTTGCTGACGGCACGCAGTCATTTCTATCGATTCTTGCTCTGCGTCATGGAATCGAACAGATTGAAAAACTTGGTATGGCAAACGTCTCATCTCACACAGCAGCATTGAGAGCGCTGCTTGTCGACAAGCTTGCCGTTCTTAAGCACTGGAATGGGAACCAAATCTGCGAGATTTACGGCAACAGGAGCAGCAACACAGCAGAGCAACAGGGGCCTATCGTTGCGTGTAATTTTCTTCGCTCAGACGGCAGCTACGTCGGATACAGCGAAGTGCACAAACTCGCGGAAATCCATAATATCCATCTGCGGACAGGTTGTTTTTGCAATCCAGGCGCGTGTGAGCACTACATCGGATTGAAGGAGTCTGATTTGATGTCAAATATCGAAGCTGGACATGTTTGCGGAGATGATATCGACATAGTAAATGGACTGCCCACTGGTGCTGTTCGCTTATCTCTAGGGTACATGTCGACTTTTGAAGACATTGAAGCGTTTGTGGTCTTTGCTTCCAAGTACTTTGTGTGCAGAACAGCACCAACCGATCCTGTCGAGATTATCCTGCAACATTCCTCCATTTCATCACAGCGTGTATCCAACGGTCCTCACATCTGCAAGATCAGTTTATTCCCAATCAAGTCATGCGCGGGGATGTTCGTGAACTCATGGCCTGTTGGATCGAGGGGACTGTTATTTGACCGAGAATTCGCGATCGTGGACTTATCGACGGGTAGTGCACTAACGCTGAAAACGCTACCTGAGCTCTGTTTCTTGCACCCTGTCATCGACCTCGGACGGGAAACATTGACGATTTCCTATCACCATCCCCACGACTTGCAACAATCCGCAGCTCCGCAGTCTCAACCTCCATCATTATCTTTTACCATTCCTCTGCGCGCAGACATATCTACCTCCAAGCAGCAAAACGAAGACAATCCTCGCAGCATGCGTGTTTGCACCGACAAGTGTAAAGGCCGTGACGTTGGCACAGATGTCTCTGAATGGCTAAGCTCGTGTCTTGGTCGGCAATGTACACTCGTGCGCGTATCCAGCAGCCACCTCCGAGCGTCACAAGTTACTCGTTCCAATAAAAACCGCACATCACTGCAACGATCAGGACCAGAAGCTACCGAGAGCAAAGCATCGATCGGGTTCGCCAACCAGGCACAGTACCTGCTCATCTCGCGTCAGAGTGTTGCGCATTTTAACTCGGTGCTCAGTTCCGTCGATCGCTCCATGAGCGTGAGTGAGGACGCGTTCCGGGCGAACCTCATTGTGGACGGATGTGCTGAGTCTTTCGAGGAGGACACGTGGCAGCATGTGAGGATTGGTAGCGCCTCCTTCGACGTCTCGGGCCCGTGCAGTCGCTGCAGTGTCATCAACCTGGACCCACGCACAGGTCAGTTCCACAGCCAGCCACTCCAGATCCTGTCCAGCTATCGACGACAGCGCAGCAGCATCTTCTTTGGCCAGTTCCTCACTGCTACGGCTGCAGAGACCGGATGGCTACACGTTGGTGACGTTGTTGAAGTGGACTGAAGTGGGATCCCCGTGAAAACAAACATCGAGTTTGAGAGTTTCAGTATCTTTCGCGAGGTTTTTTCACGCTTACATTTAGCAAGAGGTTTTTCATATCATGCATGCTCCCCCTTTTGGATCGACACCAATGGGAGCCACTCGCGTATTCCCCAAGTCGCAAGCAAGACCAAGAGATCGAAAGCCTCAAGATGCCGAACCCGCAGGTGTTCTTTGACATGACCGTTGGCGGCGCCCCCGCCGGCCGCATCACGTTCGAGCTGTTCGCCGACAAGGTGCCCAAGACGGCTGAGAACTTCCGCGCGCTGTGCACGGGCGAGAAGGGCGTGGGCCGCTCGGGCAAGCCGCTGCACTACAAGGGCAGCGCGTTCCACCGTGTGATCCCCAACTTCATGTGCCAGGGCGGCGACTTCACGCGCGGCAACGGCACGGGCGGCGAGTCCATCTACGGCGAGAAGTTCCCGGACGAGAACTTCCTGCTCAAGCACAAGGGCGAGGGTATCCTGTCCATGGCTAACGCTGGTCCCAACACGAACGGCTCGCAGTTCTTCATCTGCACGGTCGAGACCTCGTGGCTGGACGGCAAGCACGTCGTCTTCGGCCGTGTCGTGGACGGCATGGACGTGGTCAAGTCTATTGAGGCCGTTGGCTCGCAGTCCGGCCAGACCAAGAAGCCCGTGGTCATTGCCAACTGTGGTGAGCTGTAAACAGCCTACTGACGAGCTGCGTAATTGATTGCTGAGTGACCAGCGACGGCGGCGTCTGCCTGGTGCAACAGAACGGTGGATTTCAGCTGACTGCCGCACTAGACGCGCCTGCTTCACATTGATAATTAAACGGATGCTTGTTCCCCCTCCTCCCTACTCTTGTGTACCTTGTCGTGCTTTGCATTGATGCAGCTTCCAGTTGTCGCAGCTTCTGTCAGATCTTTAAGCAGATGGCTGCCATGTGCGAACGATAGGAAACCGTACAGCAACCGAGATTCTATGTTGAAAACTAATGCTCTAGCATGTCTGACGTGGCGGAGGATGATACTAACTGAAGTGTGCATTAATTACTTCGAAGTATAACAATAAATTAACAACAAAATACCAGTACGCTTCATTACCTTCTCGGTTCGTTCTTGACAAGGATTTCCCCATCATAGGCAACTGGAAGCGTAAAGTTGGAATTGCCAGCATTACCGCGAGTCCGTCGCTTCTTGCGTTGATGTGTAGGCTCGTGCTTTCGAGCGGCGGCCAGTTGCTCGTCCAAACTGGGAGCATCTTCAGTGAGATCAAAGATTTCGCCTTCTGCTGCAGCCTGCTCTATCCGATGCGTAATGGCTTCCTCGATTGACATGGATCCCTCGATCTCGATCTCCTCATCTTCTGCCTGCACTCCATCTTGAGCTGGAGCAAACATGCGTACAACTCGCCGAACTGGTGCAGCAAAGTCGGCACACACGTATGCATCTTCACGCTCACCATCAAAGAACGAATCGTCTGCAGCAACGGTCTTCTTTGTTGCTTCGTGGATGTCATCGTACAGTGTCGCTTCCATCGTGTCCTCAGCAATGAACCGGACAACGGTAACGAGCGCGTTCGTCTGACCCATGCGCAGCACTCGACCAATAGCCTGCTGCTCGAGTGTGCTGGCCTGTGTGGGGCTGAATCCGACAGGGTCCAAGAAAATAACGTGCGATGCCACCTGCAAGTTAATTCCAGACGCACTTGTGAGAGAGTTCAGGATGAGGACCTGGATGTCTCCACTGTGAAAAGATGCAACATGAGCGGACTTTGTCTCGCTTGACTGGTGCTGGAGGAACACAGCGCTTGTGATGTTAGCCAGGCGAAGAGCCTTATCAATTACCCGCAGGGCTTGATCCCACATCGTAAAGACAACAACTTTGATCCTTGGCAAACGATTCAAATACTGCACAAGTGCAGATATTTTACTGCCGTAAGCTGGCATTTTCTCAATGGCCTCGTCCTCGCGAATCTTTTTGGAGTTGATAAGCGCCACGCACTCCGTAACCTGCTTGAGCTGCTCTTCAACGACAGCGCGAGCACGTGGACACCGTTCATTCAGTGTGGACTCCATAATCTTGGCGAGTTTCTCAACCTTGTCCATTGTGTTAAAATATTTCATGATGTAGTCTTCAATTTCACCCTGATGGTAAAAGAGCAGTTCAGTCGGCTCTGGAATGTCATCACCGAATTGGTAGTGCTTGTACAGCATGCGGAAGCCAGCTTCAGTCTCTCCACTATCATTGAAGAACTGGCTTAGCCCGGACTCCTCCATGTCTGCAAAACAATCCTTCACTTCAAGGTACGTGTTCGAGCGAATTGCATGACAGATCTCAACCGTGTTCCGAGTTGCCGCTTCCATCACATAGACTTCTTTCTTGCGCTTGGTTGCCACAACCAGCTGTCGATCCAAGTGGTAATTTTCATCGCGGAACACCTCACTAGGGCTCTTAATTTTGATCAATGCTGGAGTTGAACTGCCCGTAGTGCCGTTCTGCTTGCCACCGCGCTCGCGCTCTAGTATACGATCAGAGATACCAGCGTGCACGCAACTTTGTCGTGCTGACTTGTACTGCTCATTCCACAGCATCTCCAATACAGCATTCCTGTCGGTCACTGGTGACTCGTCCGGAACAATTGTGTCGGCAGTGCTCTCTTTACCACCAGCAGCCAACACGTCAACATCTCCAAGAGCGAACACGTCGTATTTAGATTGTTTCGCGGCCAGCACCCTCTCCACCTTGTACAACAATAGTTCTTTAGGGTGTAGCTTGACAGGGATGTACGTTTCTTCCACCTTGATTTTGTCCGTGATCGCCTGCTGTTTCACCTGGGCGCAGTTACGCAGATACAGCTTTCGCTTGATCTCATCAAATGCAGAGTCATGAGGCAGCAAACGCAACCTCTTGAACCCGAGCAATTGATTGTTAGCGTACATCGACTCAGCCTTTCCTGGGAACGGCGTCGCGGTAATCAACCACACGTTGAGACTTCGGTGTGTGAGCTGAATAAAACAATCCCTCGCGCTCTTTCCAGGTAGCACCAAGTCCTGTACTTCTTCAAAAATCACACGTCTCCACGGTTTCTGCGGCAGATGCAGCGGGGTCACCCACAACGGACCACAATACGCCTTGTGCACATACTTGGCGGCTTCCTCGTACTCTTGTAGTGCAATGGGATCCACATGCATGGGTTTGCTCTTGCCATTCGTCTCCATCGGATACAACTGGCCGTATCTGTAATAATGATTCCTCGACTTGACAGCTTCTTCCACACCCACAAGCACCAGCATGCGATTGGAGATGTCACCTCTCGTCGCGGGGTTCTCCACCAGCTCCATATAGTGTCTCAATCCTAGCACCACGTCGATCTCTCCGTCCTTCACGAACTTGTTCACTTCATGTTTCCACTGCGCCAGCAGATGCGACGGCGCTACGAGTAAATTCGCACCAGCCGCATAGTCCCTCGGTTCCCCAGCAATGAGCGCCAACATCGTAGCGGTTTTGCCCATGCCAATAGCGTCTGCGAGACATCCGCCTTTGGAGAAATAGTCCAGCATCCCAAAGTTGAATTGGGCCACGCTCTCGTCCCGCGCCTCGATCTGCAGCATGCGATGCAGCGAGCGACGTTGGTGTTCGTACAGCGGCGTGTCGGTGCGGAAGGCAGTGGGCGTGGGCTCTTGTGGGGCTGTAAGCGGCAGGAATGGCACCTTGAACTGCACGTCATTGGCCACGCGAGTGGGACTCGAACCCACGAACGCTTCGATGGACACCTGCGTGATGGACTTGCGCTTCGCTCGACCCATGGGCTTAAGGTATTGAAATGGTTTTTTGGCGGGGCTTCGTGTGGTGCACACACATGAAAGAGTGGTAGTAGCCATATGGTGGCAAGTATGTACCAGTCTATACCGTCACCGAATGAGCACGTGGCGAGGTCTGGACCTTAGACCGGAAGAATCCTCAAGCGAGAGCCATGGAGAGGAAGATGCCGCCGCCGCGAGGCTTCGGGGCGCCTCCCGTCGCGAACGGTGCACAGCAGCAGCCGTTCGCGCGTCGGAATGGACCCCCGACGTCCCACGAGGCTGCGAATGCAGAGCAGAATGCGCCTTCTCCACAAACGCCACAGTCTTTCGGCTTCCCGGCCGTCAACACGAACATTGGGACAACCAGGCGCGGCTGGAAACCAGGTCGTGTCGGTGGGCGTCACGACGTACGTTTGATGCGGATTTGGGAGTGAAATTGATGGCAGTAGAGACTAATTCATGCGTATCTTGTAGTCGCCATTATTCGGCAAACACCGCAAACGCCCGTCGTCGTCGTCCATAGACAGCAATGTGAGTTGGAGCGGCAGTGAGATTGAGTCGGTGGGCGGACAGGAGCAGGTGTCGAGACTCAGTTGGGCCTCGTCCGTTGCAGCAAAAGAAGAAGCGCCGGCTGCACAGGACCTCGCTCCAGCATCGTCGCTCTTTGGAGCATCAGCAACACAGCAGCCTCAACAACAGCAGCAGCTGTCGCAGTCACAACAATCTTCGCATGATGCTGAGAAACAGCCGACTGAAAGTGTAGTTGGAATGGGTGTGCAACCGCCGAAGACTCCGCTGGGAAAGCCGACGCTGGATGCTGATGGCGGAATTAGTGCGACACAACGTGTGCGCATGGAGCTTTCGGCTCATACGGACAGTCGTGCGGGATCTCGTGCCAACAGCTCGGAAAATGTGTTTACATCCCCCATACCTCCAGTATATGACGAAGAGAAGAGCGGCCCGCAGTCGTGTCCCTCGACGTTCAACAATACGAGGCAACCACAGTTTTCTATTGACAAGCTCCGTCAATTGCGGAGTAATGAACTGGTTGCATCCAAGCTATTGCCTACACGTACCAGTGTGAACAGCCTTATGGGTTATGTGCGGGAGTTGCAATTGTCGGAGGCTACTTTGCGTAAACAGTTGGTCAAAACCAAACAACACACAGAAAATGAGTTGTCTCACTCGTTATCGAAAGTGAGCGAGCTGGAGCGAACTATGCAGGAGGTGGAGAGGGATCGCGAGGAAGCACGGCGGAAGCTTGAGGAGCAGGAACAAATGATTCGCGACCTAGCCGCCAAATTGAAGCAGGCAGAGGCAGCTAAAGCAAAAAGCAGTACCAGTTCGGCTGTTGATGAGCTCCCACCCATCGCTGAAGAAGCAAGCCCACAGACAGAGATCATGCCAACGACGCTTTCAATGGAGAGGAAAGTGCCTGATCCACCAGGCATCTCTCCTCCGACCCCAGCTCTCCCCGTCGAACCTCCACTACCTCCTACGCAGCAAGAGCAAAATTCAGCGCCCCCTGTTCATCCTGGACAACAAAAGAATAATAGTCGCGCTGCACAATTCGGACTCGCATCACCTCGTTCCCCAAATCGACCACTTTGGGATCCGTGGGCTTCTGGAGGCGCAACCCCCATGAAGAACCTTCCACCTGTATTCACCCTTGGATCGACCGGTTTAGATCAACTTGTTCCTTCGTCCACATCGGCGGTTCAAACTTCCATGACGGATTCAACTACGACAGCTGCTGGCGAATACGAGCTTAAGTCAGTACTGATGTCTCCGCGCCGAGAACACGATCAGACAGAAGCTTCGAAAACTGGAAACACTGGCCAGAAAATGCAGCAAGCTGATTCTACAGTGGCTGCGCAACCGGAACTTACACCACAATATCCTGGGCCGGCCTTCAATGTGGCTTCACCGCCATATTCGTCGGAGACCCAAAACGAATACTATGGTGTGCAAGAACAAGAAGTGGCCACGCTAATGACATCTCTATCACAAGAAATCCCTGTTGAAACAACGGCTGTGACCGGTGATAGTTCGTTTGAACAGCAAGGACATGATGTTCTTACAGTACCAGCACCTACAGAATCATTGGTAGCACCTGTGGGGCGTACCGTGGAGAGTAACGAGGGAACAACTCCTCCTCACCCTCTTCCTGAGCATTCTCCTACCCAACCACCACTGCAGACGCAGTTTGAAAATGATCAATCTCAACACAAGATATCCGAGGTAACAGCGAATGATGCACATGCCAGCGCTGATCAACCGGACCAAGTCGCTAATGGTGGAACAGCCAACCCTGCCAGTAGTCTCACCAGTACTCCACTACAAGATTCTTCTCCTCCGATGGTTCCCCCGACGTCTGATGTTCACCCTCCTCGTCCCGCTTCCCCTGCTCAACCAGAGCAGGATAGTAAGATTATGCCTATTGAACCAGTAACATTAGAGACGTTACTGGTAGACTTCTTCACAGAGGTCGACAAGAAGCGCTTGAAAATGGCGAAGGTGTACGGGAAGAGGTATGCGGGCCGCGAGAAGTGGCTGTTTGCTGAGCTGACAAAGCGATATGGTGCAGCAAAGGTGGCGGCGTTGAAGGCTCGATTTGAAACTGGCAGTAGTGGTGGTGCGTCCACTGCCACCAGCAACAGTGACAGTGGTAAAATTGACCACCAGCCTGCTCAGTCATCTAATGCGTCAGACCATCCGAAGGCGGGTCGTCAAGGCCATCCGCGGCATCCACAGTTCTTTCATCCGCCTACACCTGCCAGCAACGTGGACCTTAGTGCTGGTATGGCTTCAGTTCCCCCTCCAGTAACCCAGCTTGAGAAAAATGATATGTCAAACTCTCAATCTCAACAAGAAACAGAAGGAGCTGGAACTGCTAGTGGAAAGGTGTCCTCTGGCCATACAGATCGCGTGTCGCCTCGTCAGCATGAAAAAGCAGGCAACATCTCTGCATTCTCTGTACCTTCTCCGTCGATCCCAACCCGACAAGAGACTGATGAAGGTAGCAATGCGACTACAGTCGGCACGGATGGCCCACCGCATATAAATGGGCCTCCTCCCACCCAACGTGAGAAGCGGACTGGTCAATTTCATCCGCCTCCTCCACCACCAGCTAGAATGGATAACAACAGCGCTGCGCCTGTGGGACTTCGTCAGCGTCATAATGCGTCTGGACCGACTACCCAAGGCCAGAAGAATGCTGAACCTCCCGCTGTAACTTTGGAGAGTTTGCTGAAGGAGTTATACAAAACTCATCAGCCTGACAAGCTGAAGAACGTGTCGATCGTTGCGAAACAGTATGCAGGCAAGGAGCGCGAGTTAGTTGGTTTATTGAAGGGGAAGTATGGGGCATTGAGTGTGAAGCGACTGGAAGAAAACTTGGAGGTGTTGGAACGTGCACACCGTGCGCGCATGAGCGGCAAGAAGACCGGAAAGAAGCGAGGCTGCTTCGTTCGCACGATCTCGCTAGTGTTTTGGCTGTCTGTGCTGCTATATTTCTCGTTCGGTGCTGTGTTCGTCAGCTTCGTGGTTCTGGATGCGTGGGAGTGTCATGGTGTTGACAGCGAAGAACAAGAGCTAGAATCTGAAGAGTGTCTTCCTCTGAAGAAGGAGCTGGGTGCATTCACGTACGAGCGGGTTGCTGACTACATGAGCCAGTCACACCCGGATGCTTGCTTTTGCTCAGAGTGGAAGGCTCGTGAAAGTGCGCTATTCACCAACCTATCTGGTGACGATCTTTTGAATTTGGCGAGACTGGTGCCGTTTTCTCCTGATTCTTTCGGTGCGCCGTGGGTTATCAGTGTGAAGGAACAGATTCCATCGCAGGAGTTCTACGATAGTTACGCGAAGCCTATGGTGGACTTGTCACTGGATGTTGGCTCGTTTGTGTGGTCTTCTGTCGTTGAACTAGTCGGGTACGATGAAGCTTCTACGGGAAAGTCTATTGTCGTGGAAAACATTTTGGACAACGATGCAGCGAGTATCTCATCGTTTGATGATGGAAGCGAAAGCGATGCGCACCAAAACTCGCTGGAGGAAATGGTGGATGAGATTGAAAATGAGAGCTTCTTCAATGAAATAGAGACTGCCACCCAGCTTGGTGAGGAGGTTGAAGCAGAGGTTGAAGCGGAGGTTGAAGCGGAGGTTGAAGCGGAAGGTGAAGTGGACACCAAAGCAGGTGAAGTCGTTGTTTTGTCGGAGCAAATTCCAGTTGAGGTGGAAGCAACTACGTTAGACGCTGAGCTCCAGACTGGCGAGTCGGATATCGTTACGAATGAGGATGTTTTCGTCGAGAATATCGTTCCCGCTGAAGATGAAACAGCAACTGTCAGTGGAGAAAGCTCTTCATTTGAAGCTGGCGACGAGGAGTATACTAGGGTTGAATCGACTGAACTGCTGGGGTCGGAAAATGTTTTAGTTGAGGAGTTTGAATCGGCTAACACTGCCGAAGGGGAACTTGTGGATGTTGCTGAAACTGAAGTAAATGATTTTTTGGCGGAGGGCGATGGCTTGATTGCGACATTGGAGGACACTGAGTCTGTTGATGATGATGGTGCTTTTGAGGTCGATGTAGTTGATTCCACGGCGGAAGTATCGGATGTTGTAGTGGAAGAAAACGAAGAAGCATTGAAGAACGCCACAGAATCGGACGACGTTGTGGAAGTCGAAGTCCATCAGGAGGGCTTGGAATTGTCGTACCCCAAGACAGAGACTACGGAGGAAGATCAGCATGTTAAGTCTGATGTGGAGTCTGATGTGCTGATGTCTAATGGTTTGGATGAAGATACTGAGCCTGTGTTGGGTGATGTTGAAGACATGTCATCTGCATCTATCGAGAAAGAAACGGAGTCTGAGTCTGATGTTTCTGTCGATGGATTGAAGGATGAGTCTGAACCAGTGACGGATGTTGTTGACGAGGATTTGGTTGTGCGTAGCGACGATGATGCTGTAGTGATGAAATCTGATTTTAATGTAGAAGCAGCAAGCGAAGCATCGGAAGTCGAGGTGGAGAGCGTTGATGAGGAGTCGGCTACATCGGAGGAGTTGGAAGCAGCAAACGAAGCATCGGAAGATGTGGTGGAGGGCGTTGGTGTGGAGTCGGCTACATCGGAGGAGTTGGAAGCAGCAAGCGAAGCATCGGAAGTCGAGGTGGAGGGCGTTGATGAGGAGTTGGCTACATCGGAGGAGTTGGAAGCAGCAAACGAAGCATCGGAAGATGTGGTGGAGGGCGTTGATGAGGAGTCGGCTACATCGGAGGAGTTGGAAGCAGCAAGCGAAGCATCGGAAGATGTGGTGGAGGGCGTTGATGAGGAGTCGGCTACATCGGAGGACGTGGAAGTAGAGGCTTCTTCTGAGGTGAATGTGGACGATGTTGGTATTGAGCCATCAATTCCAGACGCCGTCGAAGTGTTGGTTCTGGAATCTGACGATAGTGAGAGTGCTGACAGTTTATCGAGCGATACTGTTGAGGTTGAGGATAGCGAAGGCGAAGATAGCATACCTATCGAAGCTGCAGAGGGAGCATCAGTTGATGAAGTGGAGGTTTCCGAAGATGATGATGTACTGGTGAAAGAAGAGTCGGTCGTGGCGGCGGCTGAGAGTGAGTTGCTGTCCAGCTCGAGCAATGTCGGTGCAGCAGACCTTGCGTCTGAGGATAGCACTAATAGCTTATCAAACGAGGAGTTTGTGGCGATCGACAACGTGGTGGGTGAGAGTGATGAAGAGTTGGCCATGCCAGTTGAGGTGGAGGATGAACTAGTGGCTAGCAATAATGTGGACGAATTGGTCATTCCTGCTGATGTTGAAGCTGCGATTCCTGAACTGGATGCGGAGGGATATATTGTGGGTGTATCGAATGAGGAAGTTGTGAAGCCCGAGTTATCGGACGATCTCGAGAATGAGTCTTCTGAGCTGAAGGAGGAAGTCGATACTATTTCTGCTGAGGTTGAGGCGGTCGCAGAAGAGGGAGATGCAGTGGATGCAGAAACAAGTTCTTCTGAAGCTGAAGAGGATATTGTTGATGGAATCGTAGATGAGGAGGTCGCAGTGGGCAACGATGACGCTGATGTGACTATTCTAAGTGAAGCTGAAGTGGAGCAGTCGATGTCTGAGGTTGACGTTGTCAGCGAATTGGTCGAGGGATCTGTGGCGATTGAAGTTGTAGATGCGTCGATCGATATGGATGCTGATGATGCTGAGGTTGCTAGAGATGTCAGCATTGATGATACCGATATGAGTATTAGCGCTGGTAGCGCTGTAGTTGGAGACGAAGAGGATTCTTCTGCTGTTGCTGATGTGGCTGAAACTGAAATTGCGAGCAATGTAGACACTTATTTTGCGGATGAAGAAACCGTGGAGGCTCAAGAGGATGTACCAGTTGATGAGACTGGCGTTGAAAAAGCGTCTCTTTCAGATATTTCAGTGGATGGTAAAGTTGTCAATGCGGATGACGGTGTAGATAGCACCGAGGAATCGTCGAGTACTGATGAGCCCACTACTATCGACGTGGAAACGCAGCAGGTGTCGGCTGATACTAGTGAAGAAGGTGAAGGTGGCGGCATTGTTTCTGCCGTGAACGAGGTTCTTGCACGGCTTGTGGAGCCATTTGAAGCAGCCAAAACAGCAATGCCTGTCGTTGAAACGGAAGGCGAGCACAAAGTAGAGGAGCTTTAGGTCGTACAAACAGCTTTGGTAAGACCAAACAAGTTAGAATTTGGCTATACTCCAATAGCTACACTTGTACGTATTTGTAATCATGTCCCGGTCATCTTGTCCCATTCGCCAACAAGTGTCCCAAATGGAAAAGAAGTCGAAGAGCTTCACGTACTCGAGGCCTAAGAACGACAGCAACGCAGCCTCCAGTCCTCCTCCTCCTCCGCCACCACGCGCACATACATTCGGCTACTCAGGGACGCACGTCGTAGCGAACGCCGTTGGCCGACGCGGCTGGAGACCGGAACCAGGCGGCGGAAGACACGATGTGCGTTGCAACTCGCACCCAATATTCCATGGAACTGACCCGTATCCGTCATTGTTACGCAGTCCCCACTCTTCAGTAGACACCGCAAGCTTCCGTCCGCCATTGAGAGCAACGAGAGCGAGGCCACAGTCAAGCACAACGACCCACAGGAGACCAAAGCCACCAAACCAGACGTGACTCCAGTTCCTCCTCTTGCTCTGACTCCTGCCATTAATACGAGGATATTATCAGTGCAACCCCGCGGACCCCTCAAGGTAGAGCCACGTACACAACATTCGATGGTGATGTGGGACTCAGTGCTGCTCAACGTGTGAGAATGGAGCTCACCACTCATTCTGGCAGTCGTGCTGGCTCTGGAGCTCGAGCTAACAGCTCTGAGGATATTTCTGCGTCCAATTCAGCGGCTTATGACGAGAAGAATGGACCGAGATCGTGTCCGTCGACTTTTAATGATGGGCATAAGGTGAGGACTGAGTTGTCCCCAGGTACAAGACGACACGTGCGGAGTGGGGAGCTGATCGTGTCCAAACTGCTACCTACGCGCGACAGTGTGAATAGTTTGCTGACATATCTACATGAACTGCAAATATCGGAGGCCAGTCTGCGCAAACAGTTGATGAGCACGAAGAGACATACAGAGGAAGGGCTGTTTGAGTCGCTGTCGAAGTTGAATGAACTACAACATACTATGCAGGAAGTCGAGAGAGATCGACGACAAGCCCAGCAGAGACTGGAAGAGAAAGATAAGCGCATTCGAGAACTTGCGGCCAAGCTAGAAAGGGCGGAGGCACGATCTACACGTAGTCCCTCTAATGATGGGTTGCCATCAATTGCAGAAGAAGGTATTCCACAGGCAGACTCAAAGGTGTGCGCAGAAACAATCGAATGGCGCACAATTCGTCAGAAAGCAAGGGTGCCGGAACTCCCACCAGACAAAACCCCAACGCTCTCAATGGAAGCGCGTCAGCCTTCCACGCAGCCAAGTGAATCTACAGCATCTCCTTTGCGTCCAAGCCGTCTGCAATCTATCCAGGATGAGTCTAGTCAATTTGCGATGATGTCTCCACGATCACCGAACCGTCCGCTTTGGGATCCATGGGCGTCAGGAGGTGCAACACCAATGAAGAACCTGCCGCCAGTTTTCACAATAGGACCAACAGGACTAAACTCCATGGTAAATGATGTGCCTGCTTTGTTTGAACAACCAGCCATGATCAACGATGGAGATTACGAGCTCAAGTCGATACTAATGTCTCCGCGGAGAATGCATGATCAAATGGAAACCTCTCAAAATACCGGTGAACCTCAACAGGTGATGCAGCAGAACACGACTTCAGCTCCGCCACTTCACCAGCAGAACACTGCTGTTTTTGAAAAGCAGCAGCCTGCCCCAATCCTTAATTTTGATTCAATACCCCCATGTCCAGGACAACAAGGACGTAATTCACCTGAATCACAAATGCAAAATACGGCGGGATACACGTACAAGAAGTGCTGTCGTCTACAGAGATTTCGTCACCAAACGACCCGATGCTTCATGTCGGGGTAATGCCCCCAATATATGAGAGTCCACACGAGCAGGAGTATATTCCTACAGCACTAGGCGGTGATTATACCCAAATTGACTGGAGTGATCGTCAACCTCGGCAAGTAGAGCAACCATCTGCAGAAGTGTTCATACCGCTGATTCAGGTAGAAAATAGTGCTGGACATTCTCCACCACTGCAGACACAGTTTGAAAATGATCAATCTCAACACAAGATATCCGAGGTAACAGCGAATGATGCACATGCCAGCGCTGATCAACCGGACCAAGTCGCTAATGGTGGAACAGCCAACCCTGCCAGTAGTCTCACCAGCACTCCACTACAAGGTTCTTCTCCTCCGATGGTTCCCCCGACGTCTGACGTTCACCCTCCTCGTCCCGCTTCCCCTGCTCAACCAGAGCAGGATAGTAAGATTATGCCTACTGAAACAGTAACATTAGAGACGTTACTGGTAGACTTCTTCACAGAGGTCGACAAGAAGCGCTTGAAAATGGCGAAGGTGTACGGGAAGAGGTATGTGGGCCGCGAGAAGTGGCTGTTTGCTGAGCTGACAAAGCGATATGGTGCAGCAAAGGTGGCGGCGTTGAAGGCTCGATTTGAAACTGGCAGTAGTGGGGGTGCGTCCACTGCCACCAGCAACAGTGACAGTGGTAAAATTGACCACCAGCCTGCTCAGTCATCTAATGCGTCAGACCATCCGAAGGCGGGTCGTCAAGGCCATCCGCGGCATCCACAGTTCTTTCATCCGCCTACACCTGCCAGCAACGTGGACCTTAGTGCTGGTATGGCTCCAGTTCCCCCTCCAGTAACCCAGCTTGAGAAAAATGATATGTCAAACTCTCAATCTCAACAAGAAACAGAAGAAGCTGGAACTGCTAGTGGAAAGGTGTCCTCTGGCCATACAGATCGCGTGTCGCCTCGTCAGCATGAAAAAGCAGGCAACATCTCTGCATTCTCTGTACCTTCTCCGTCGATCCCAACCCGCCAAGAGACTGATGAAGGTAGCAATGCGACTACAGTCGGCACGGATGGCCCACCGCATATGAATGGGCCTCCTCCCACCCAACGTGAGAAGCGGACTGGTCAATTTCATCCGCCTCCTCCACCACCACCAGCTAGAATGGATAACAACAGCGCTGCGCCTGTGGGACTTCGTCAGCGTCATAATGCGTCTGGACCGACTACCCATGGCCAGAAGAATGCTGAACCTCCCGCTGTAACTTTGGAGAGTTTGCTGAAGGAGTTATACAAAACTCATCAGCCTGACAAGCTGAAGAACGTGTCGATCGTTGCGAAACAGTATGCAGGCAAAGAGCGCGAGTTAGTTGGCTTATTGAAGGGGAAGTATGGGGCATTGAGTGTGAAGCGACTGGAAGAAAACTTGGAGGTGTTGGAACGTGCACACCGTGCGCGCATGAGCGGCAAGAAGACCGGAAAGAAGCGAGGCTGCTTCGTTCGCACGATCTCGCTAGTGTTTTGGCTGTCTGTGCTGCTATATTTCTCGTTCGGTGCTGTGTTCGTCAGCTTCGTGGTTCTGGATGCGTGGGAGTGTCATGGTGTTGACAGCGAAGAACAAGAGCTAGAATCTGAAGAGTGTCTTCCTCTGAAGAAGGAGCTGGGTGCATTCACGTACGAGCGGTTGCTGACTACATGAGCCAGTCACACCCGGATGCTTGCTTTTGCTCAGAGTGGAAGGCTCGTGAAAGTGCGCTATTCACCAACCTATCTGGTGACGATCTTTTGAATTTGGCGAGACTGGTGCCGTTTTCTCCTGATTCTTTCGGTGCGCCGTGGGTTATCAGTGTGAAGGAACAGATTCCATCGCAGGAGTTCTACGATAGTTACGCGAAGCCTATGGTGGACTTGTCACTGGATGTCGGCTCGTTTGTGTGGTCTTCTGTCATTGAACTAGTCGGGTACGATGAAGCTTCTACGGGAAAGTCTACTGTCGTGGAAAACATTTTGGACAACGATGCAGCGAGTATCTCATCGTTTGATGATGGAAGCGAAAGCGATGCGCACCAAAACTCGCTGGAGGAAATGGTGGATGAGATTGAAAATGAGAGCTTCTTCAATGAAATAGAGACTGCCACCCAGCTTGGTGAAGAGGTGAAGCAGAGGTTGAAGCGGAGGTTGAAGCGGAGGTTGAAGCGGAAGGTGAAGTGGACACCGAAGCAGGTGAAGTCGTTGTTTTGTCGGAGAAAATTCCAGTTGAGGTGGAAGCAACTACGTTAGACGCTGAGCTCCAGACTGGCGAGTCGGATATCGTTACGAATGAGGATGTTTTCGTCGAGAATATCGTTCCCGCTGAAGATGGAACAGCAACTGTCAGCGGAGAAAGCTCTTCATTTGAAGCTGGCGACGAGGAGTATACTAGGGTTGAATCGACTGAACTGCTGGGGTCGGAAAATGTTTTAGTTGAGGAGTTTGAATCGGCTAACACTGCCGAAGGGGAACTTGTGGATGTTGCTGAAACTGAAGTAAAGGATTTTTTGGCGGAGGACGATAGCATGATTGCGACATTGGAGGACACTGAGTCTGTTGATGATGATGGTGCTTTTGAGGTCGATGTAGTTGATTCCACGGCGGAAGTATCGGATGTTGTAGTGGAAGAAAACGAAGAAGCATTGAAGAACGCCACAGAATCGGACGACGTTGTGGAAGTCGAAGTCCATCAGGAGGATTTGGAGTTGTCGTACCCCAAGACAGAGACTACGGAGGAAGATCAGCATGTTAAGTCTGATTAAGTCTGATGTGCTGATGTCTAATGGTTTGGATGAAGATACTGAGCCTGTGTTGGGTGATGTTGAAGACATGTCATCTGCATCTATCGAGAAAGAAACGGAGTCTGAGTCTGATGTTTCTGTCGATGGATTGAAGGAGGAGTCTGAACCAGTGACGGATGTTTTTGACGAGGATTTGGTTGTGCGTAGCGACGATGATGCTGTAGTGATGGAATCTGATTTTAATGTAGAAGCAGCAAGCGAAGCATCGGAAATCGAAGTGAGAGCGTTGATGAGGAGTCGGCTACATCGGAGGAGTTGGAAGCAGCAAGCGAAGCATCGGAAGATGTGGTGGAGGGCGTTGATGAGGAGTCGGCTACATCGGAGGAGTTGGAAGCAGCAAACGAAGCATCGGAAGATGTGGTGGAGAGCGTTGATGAGAGTCGGCTACATCGGAGGAGTTGGAAGCAGCAAGCGAAGCATCGGAAGATGTGGTGGAGGGCGTTGATGAGGAGTCGGCTACATTGGAGGACGTGGAAGTAGAGGTTTCTTCTGAGGTGAATGTGGACGATGTTGGTATTGAGCCATCAATTCCAGACGCCGTCGAAGTGTTGGTTCTAGAATCTGACGATAGTGAGAGTGCTGACAGTTTATCGAGCGATACTGTTGAGGTTGAGGATGGCGAAGGCGAAGATAGCATACCTATCGAAGCTGCAGAGGGAGCATCAGTTGATGAAGTGGAGGTTTCCGAAGATGATCATGCTGATGTACTGGTGAAAGAAGAGTCGGTCGTGGCGGCGGCTGAGAGTGAGTTGCTGTCCAGCTCGAGCAATGTCGGTGCAGCAGACCTTGCGTCTGAGGATAGCACTAATAGCTTATCAAACGAGGAGTTTGTGGCGATCGACAACGTGGTGGGTGAGAGTGATGAAGAGTTGGCCATGCCAGTTGAGGCGGAGGATGAACTAGTGGCTAGCAATAATGTGGACGAATTGGTCATTCCTGCTGATGTTGAAGCTGCGATTCCTGAACTGGATGCGGAGGGATATATTGTGGGTGTATCGAATGAGGAAGTTGTGAAGCCCGAGTTATCGGACGATCTCGAGAATGAGTCTTCTGAGCTGAAGGAGGAAGTCGATACTACTTCTGCTGAGGTTGAGGCGGTCGCAGAAGAGGGAGATGCAGTGGATGCAGAAACGAGTTCTTCTGAAGCTGAAGAGGATATTGTTGATGGAATCGTAGATGAGGAGGTCGCAGTGGGCAACGATGACGCTGATGTGACTATTCTAAGTGAAGCTGAAGTGGAGCAGTCGATGTCTGAGGTTGACGTTGTCAGCGAATTGGTCGAGGGATCTGTGGCGATTGAAGTTGTAGATGCGTCGATCGATATGGATGCTGATGATGCTGAGGCTGCTAGAGATGTCAGCATTGATGATACCGATATGAGTATTAGCGCTGATAGCGCTGCAGTTGATCAAGATGGTATTTTGGTTTCCGAAGTTTCATGTGCTGACAAAAATCCCGAAATCAACTGGGGTGGTGATTTCGGTGTAGCATCAAAGCTTCTTGATGGAATGCGAATTCAGATTCACGTAAGATTTTTTTTAAACCGAGTTCAAACGCTGGTGTGGAGTCTGTGTCCGAGCTACATGTAGATGGAATATAGCGCGGCTCGCTTATGTTGACCATGACAGTAGTGACATTGACGAGGACGAAGAGATAGCGTTTATGGAAGAACTAGAAGATCCAGAGGAGATGCTTCGCATGGCTGAGCAAGCTGCTGTGGCCGAGCTATCGTTAGACTCGAGATAACAATTCTTACATCCTGGTCGCGTTCTGGTCATGGATCCTGCGACTAAGAACAATACGCGCTGTGACTTATTGACCATAGAGCCGTCCATATAAATTTTGTTAATGCAGAAAAACACCTGTACGATAACCAAGTTTCATCTTTCACTCTAGGACTTCCATTTATCCTTTGTCATCCATCTCTGCTCTCTGGTAACTAACTGATTACCAAGGGGATAACACCTTTACATGTCCAAGAGCAGACGGCGCGGGTCACTGATGGCCTCAGCGATGCTCTTCAGCACCGTCACACCCTCTCGTCCATCAATAATGCGGTGGTCGTAGGTCAGAGAGAGGAACATCATAGGACGCGGCATCACCTTGCCTGCGTGCACAGTTGGGCGCATCTTCACACCGTGTACACCCAAACAGCCGACTGTGGTGCAGTCAGCATCGAGGTGCTCAACAGCGCTCCGTTCACGCCGCTGTTCGAGACCGTGAAGGTACCACCAGCCAGGTCCTCCAGCGCCAAGGTACCGTCGCGTGCCTGTTCACCCAGCGTAGCCAATGTCTTTTCGATGTCCACCACGCTCAGCTTCTCAACGTTGCGGATAACAGGCATCACAACACTAGCAATTGAAGGTAATACAATTTAGTACAAAGGCCATACTGCCCAACACAATAACTTACCCACGCTCCGACGCCACAGCGACGTTGATGTCCACGAAATCGTTATACACTATTTCCTTGGCATCCATGTCGATGACTATATGTACGAAAGACATGTTAATCAACACACTTTATCAGGACAAAACAATAATATGCACGTACAGGAGTTCGCTGCAGGAATGCGCTGTAGCGCCTGCGCACTCGCCTTGAGGAACGACGACATGATGCCAAGCTTTACACCATGGGCCTTTTCGAAGCTCTCACCAAGCTCCTCGCGCAGAGCAATCAGGTTACCCAGGTCGCACTCCTGGAACGTCGACAGCATTGCCGCACTGTTTTGCGTGTCCTTAAGCCGGTGCGACGCGCGGATCTTCAGAGCACTCATCTGAACGCGCGTCTCGCTGCGGTTGTATCGACCTAAAGCTGAAGATGAAACAGGTGCAACCGGGGTAGGAGTTGACGATTTTGGTGGCGTAACTGCGGCCTTCTCTGCAGTCGGAGCAGGAGCAGGCGCAGGAGTAGATGCCGGCGCAGCAGACTGGGCCGGTGCAGGAGCCGCCTTGTCGATCACAAAAAGGGGCGAGCCGACTTCCACAACGTCCTCAAGGTTTGCCAACACGCTAGTCAACTTTCCGGACACTGGAGCGTTGACATCCACGCTCACCTGATGATATTACAGGTAAATCAGATGCTTTTTAGTAAAATGGATAAATGGATAAAAAGACAGTCTCCTTCCAAGCAAGCTCTACCTTGTCGGTCTCGACAATGAGAACAGCCTCATCAGCACGTACGTAGTCACCAATGTCTGTCGAACATCAATCAAAAAGCGTTGTGAAACCCATCGTGCACGTCCATTTGATATACGAGAGTAAGCTTACTCTTGAGGATCGTCACAATCGTGCCTTCCGAGATGGAATCACCCATGGACGGCACGTTGATGGTCTCGAGGTCTTCACCAGCGGATGTCGCAGGGAGTGTCGTTTCCTTGATCGGAGTAGCAGCGGCAGGGGACGCAGCCGCTGGCGTGTTGCCAGCAGCCTGCTTCGTCACACTGAAAAGTGGAGCCCCCACCAGCACGTTATCGTCGATCTGAGCCAATTGGGCCTCCAACACGCCAGAGAACGGCGCACGCACGTCAACGCTGACCTTGTCAGTCTCCAGAACGACGACTACCTCGTCAGTATCCACGAAGTCACCGGGGGCTGCACCGAAAGAGTCAAGTCAGAGTCTGGTACACCCATAGGTCAGAAGATTCCGTACCCTTCAGCCACTCGACCACTGTTCCCTCTGAGATGGAGTCGCCCATGGACGGAACTGGCACCGACTCAGCAGCAGCTGCAGGACAAACACCAAATCACCCTCGTTAAGTCAAATACCAGGAGGAAATCCACCTCTAATCGTACCTGAAGAGAACGGTCGAACCATCGTCTGCGAGCGCAAGAAGCTGAACACGAGCACAATGTAATTGGTCAGTACAGCAGACGTAATGACGCTGTTAGACAGAATCAACACACTTCTTGTGCTGCATCTGCACGACGGAGAGGGCGCGCGTCTGGCGCTGGGCCGAGAGCGTCAGTTGCGAACGCGCGGATCTGGCCGCGTTGACGGCGTGGCGCGCCACGAGGCGGCTACTGCGCACAGTCCTGCCCAAGGCCTGGAAGCTCATGTCTCGCTCTGCTGGCTCCGCCGCACGATCGCTTTTGTTAAAGGAGCTTCACCGCATACAAGCTGCACACCAACCGTACACAACTTGAACTTTGTCACATTGTGCGTGGACCACCTCAACATCCAAACACGCGATTGGTCGAAAAGACACTTTACTATTAAATACGAGTTGGTGTGTGCACACAATCTCCATTATCCGCAACAACGATGCCGCTAATGCCGGGATCTCCTCGGCCGGGTACGCCCACGCCTCAGGACGAAAACGATGGCGTGTACCGCTCCCTGTTCCAGCAGCCGGTGATCGACATCCCTCCGGTCGCGCCTTCCTACGCCTGGTTCGAGTTCTTACTGCACCCGGAGGCTCTCCAGAAGCACGTACGTGAAGTCTTCCCCTCTGATCAACTCTAACTTGACCATCACTCCTTATTTCGTTCACGCAGTTGACAACCCTCCGTCAGCAGAAGAACGCAATGTGCACAGCGCTACGTCGGCCATTGAACTGGTGCGTGAATTCCTGGATCAAGCGCAGCTTGTGGCGGACGAGGGAAACGTGCGCAACAAACGCTATAGTGCACTACTGTTGTTGGCCGCCCAAGTGGCGCTGCAGATGCAGTTGCCACTGTCTGCTATCGAGCAGGCGCTGCCTCTACATTTCCAGCGGCTGCTGCTGGACGGCATCGTGGACTTTGCCGAGCAGCCGCAGAGCAGTCGCAGCGAGTTCGCTAAGGACGTCACCATCCAACCATGTGAAGCCCATGTGATGCACAACCGCTGGACGCTCCGCGCGCTCGTGAAACAGTCACAGAATGGATATTTGACCTGCAGCACACGAGGTGAGGGCGAGGAGATCTCGTCCACGTATCAGATGGCACTAGGCGATCTCATGACAAGCCATTTAAAGATCGCGCAGAACATTCAGACGCTCCTCATGAACGACGAGAAACAGAAACTCACAGCGCAGACTCAAATGGACACGTACTATGACCTGGGGATGTACTTTTTTAGCTTCAACGGATTTGAGAAGGCCTATAGTTGCTTCAGTCGCGCCTCGGAACTTGTAGAGGATGGAGAAAATGGTGATGAGAGTATGGAAGAAGGCGGGAATGCTAAATTGTCGTTAGACGATCGAGCGGATCTGGAAGGATACCTTGCAGCGTGTGAAGCGGTGCTGGAGGTGCAGTCAGTGAAGGAGAGTCCTGCTCTCCTAAAGACGCCAAAAGTGCAGATCGAGATGGCATGGGAGGCCCGAGATTGGGACAGGGTCATTGAGCTTTTAGAAAAGGATATCATAATCTCAGACTTGACGCGATTACCACAGGGTTATCGAGCCGCCCTGGAACAGCAGGCGCTTCGGTTATTGCGATCGAGCAACAACAATATGGAGGATGACCCGTTTGTCGCAGCTCCTACCGTTCGCTTCTTTTACAAAAGGCTTGTGATGGTAAATGCTATGATGGTTCTTCTCGAAGGTGGTCAGGAAGAGAGCATTTCTTTGGAGACCTGCGTCTGTGTATGCATCCGGCTACTTCAAGACGAGATTTTTCACTCTATAGCACGCGACGCC
This sequence comes from Phytophthora palmivora, assembly GCA_008079305.1. Lineage (NCBI taxonomy): Eukaryota > Oomycota > Peronosporomycetes > Peronosporales > Peronosporaceae > Phytophthora > Phytophthora palmivora. Next base: position 34,617 of record VOQZ01001046.1, on the reverse strand, counting down.
AGCAACAACGAGGGCAAAAAACGATTCGCTGTGTTGGCTCGGTTCGTGTTGGCGCTGAGCGGATTTGTGTTCGCAAACAACCCCAACAGTGACGTGAAATCTCGAATTAAGCGATTTGTTGTTCAAGTTCTAAGGCATTTTCCCTGTATTACGGAGTTGCCTGGCGTGTCGGAGCTTCTTGGCCGCTGTGGTGACCTCCGTGCTGCGAAAGACCTCAGTTCTCCATCTTTATCCGAAAGTTTGGACAGTTTGGTGGTGACAGAAGAACATCTTCGGAGTGCGGTGGTCAAGCAAAAAGATCATTTCCGCTTGATGGCAGATGTGGGTAGCATATTTCCTTTCTCGAGTGCAAAAGAGAAGAGTTCCTTTGTTGCAGGCCTTAAGAAGGAGTTGTCCAAGATCGATAACAGTGCACCAACGGAGGGAAAGGGCAACGATGAAAGCACGCTCTCGCAGAATCTGATTACGTTTTGTTCAGTCAATAACTGCTGGGAAATACTGTCGCACTGCAGAACTTTGGCGTCGGTGTCGTCGCAATTGCGCTGCGAGCTGGAGTTTGTAGTGGCGTGTGGTACCCTCACTAAGTATTTGGCATCTCTTGCGGCATCACCAGTGGCCAATGTACAGAATTCCAAAAACTTTGGCACTGGTAGTGATGCATTTTCAGTACCAGGTCTTGAAAAGGTTGAATTCTCTATTTTGGCAAGTAACAAACTCGTGGCAGATGTTCTGCTAAAATGGCGTGATATAGTGAATGAGATCCGCGCCAGCCTGACGGATAGTCCTAGTGACGAGAATGCAATTGAAGAAAGATCGAAGAAGGTGTTGATGGGCCTACCTTTGTGGACTGTAGAGTCATTGGTCTGCGCTTCCGCTGGTCTGCTTCACCGCGCATATATGCGCAACGCATGTGACTATCGTGTATCATTTGATCTTACTCCGTACGGTGATCTTGCATTTTTGGAGGCTTTTGCACCTGATACACCATTGGTATCGTTTGAGGCTGGAGCAAACGGTAATGCAAACACCGACGCTTCTGATACCGAATTTGCAACAGTGCCTTTCGTGAAAAAATTCCAGACAGATTTGGTAAATTTACATTCTAGAGCTCTTGAGAGTTTGGTGGTCCGTTGTGGTCGCGAACCAAGGTGGCACTGCGCCAAGTCTGACTTGCTATTGAATCCATTGTCGAAGCAACGGTTGGCTTCAACCTCCGGTGAGACTAGCTGTGCAATTCAGTTCCTACATTCAATTCGCCATGGAGCTTCTAACAGTTTTTGACAGATCCGCTTGCTGCACTGAAGGGTTATCTGGTAGCAGCCTCGTTGGCGACCAACTTTTTCTCGGACATGGTTTCCGTGGTGGACATCATAGATCAGAGCTCACTTGTCCGACTGGTACGTTACTCCTCTTGTTGCATCATTGTGCTTACTTATTTTATTCTGTACGTCAGAGTCAATGTCTTGTAAAAGTGGGAGCGCACGTTGCAGCTGCTGTGCTTTACCAGTGTTTTATGCCGGAAGAGTTCAAATATGGCCTTCGCATCTTGCGTTTAGCTCCTGAATCCCATGACGAGGCATTTTTCCAGTACTTTTGGGAGGTACTTACAAATCTTGTATACTGTTGTGGAATATTGGGGAAGGGAAACTAACGTTAACATGTTTTGCAGTTGCCGTTCCTCGAACTACTGGTGGACTTGCATTCAAGTCCAAAATACCTTCACGATAGGTGAGTGAAAGATATGATTTTATGTCTACAATGTGGATCTGCTGACTTGCTATATGTTACGGTATTTGCTTCCCAGACATGTGACGTTGCTGATAAATCTGATCCAGTCCCCCGAGTTGAATAGCTCAAATCCCTCGCCAGTCGTCAAAGATGCTGAGCAACGCATCCTTCGCTGCTACTTCCGGGACCTGTGCCGAATTTACCTGAGCAGCTAAGTGAAATGCAAAGTGTTGAAATATCTCAAGCTTGTACTGGTTTGCTATGCAGGCTAAATGCAGGTTTTCTCCATGAAGTGCGTCAAGTGTAGTGATTGTTTACTTGGATGAGATATTTCAAGCTACACTATTTTTGCGGTATCGGCGGTGAACGTGTTCGACTATGAATAGCGAATGCCGATGGCCGATGTCACTGCAAGTTCAAATAACCAATATTGGAGCCGACAGAAGCTAGTCACCAAGATGGCATCCTCCACGACACCCAAGAACACCCTTCTTGGGGCGACCAACTATGATCCACGTCTGCGATCGCATCTCAAGCCGCAGCGTTTTAAACTTATTGAGCAGACCCTGCGCTTGGACAGCACCTTGAATCAGATGAACCTGCTAACAACAAGGATGGACCTGCGCGACCCTGACCGATTCGAGACTACTGCTGATGACATCGGCAAGATGGCAGGCGAACATCCAGAAGAGAGCAAATTTGCGCCGCAAAATGTGCTGAAGGTGCTGCGGTTCCAGAGTTTCTATGTTGAGAACGTGGACGAGAGCAACCTTGAAGTTGTTCGGTTGCGCAAAAACACCATATTACTCTACCTACACGACGAAACCTTTGAGATCATCGAGCCTCGAGTATCAAACAGCGGTATCCCACAGGGTACCTTTCTTAAGCGATGCAAGCTTCGACGCCCAGACGGCGAGCTGTATTCGTCTGCTGATCTGCGCATAGGCATAGACTTGCACGTTTTTGGACGAAGTTTCAAACTATATGACTGTGACGAGTTCACGAGGAAGTATTACGCACAGAAAGGAGAAGATGTGGGCTCACCACTTCCTTTGCCGAAGGATGAGTACACTATCACCCGTGACCAAATTACTCGGTTGTGTGGTGGTGACCACGAGCACTTTTATGGCAAACAACGCTATCCACTCAAGACATACATGGAGGCATCGTTGGGCAACCCCATCCGCTCCCGTCTTCAGTCAGAGAAGAAGCGCAAGTTCCTGGCCAACAACCGCAAAGTGTTGTGCTTTCACTGCGAGTACGATGTGCGTGATCAACTTTACGGTGACCTCATGTCCTATATTCTCGACTACTTCCTCGAAGATGACACGGTTGAGTTCAAGGAAGTGTCGCGCCCGAATAATGGCCGCGACCCGTTCCCGCTGCTGCTTCGTCGTGGACGTCTGCTCAAGGATTGGCATAAGAGTTTGACTGACGAAGAGGACCGCGGCGTCGAAGAGCCTACTAGCGCAGATAGCTATTACTGTGAAACCGACCTGTACGTGGGCGCTACGATCAACGTGTTTGGACGTGACATGCGTCTCGTAGACGCGGACAAGTACACACGCGATTACTACCAGATGGCATGGGGACGAGTGCTGGATCCTGCGATACCGACAAAGGTAGAGAAGCCTGTATTCCCCAAGCCCGATCCAGCTCCATATAATGGATACGGTACGGAAGAAGACTCGCTGGGATCATGTCATTCATTGTGTCCCAAGCCTCCGCGCAAAGACTTCAAGAAAATGGCCGAGTTCGATCGAATGCTACTGCGCTTCCGTGCACGCCTCATTTCAAGTCGCAAGGAGCAGCAGCAACGTCGATTCATCGTTACGTATTTCCTCACGGACGATACAATCTCCATCTACGAGCCTGAGTTACGCAACTCGGGCATTGTAAACGGCAAATTCCTCGAACGCGGCACGTACAAAAGTCCGGAGGGCGTGCGCTACACCCTCGAGCACTTGGTGGTCGGTGCCGAGCTCGTGTTCAGTTCGCACCGCTTCCAGCTGCTCGAAGCTGACGAGTATACTAACAAGTTCCTAGCATCTTAGCTTCTTGCTCGCATTGCTTCGAGCTGCTCGAAGCTGACGAGTACACTAACACAAGTTCCTAGCCTATTGGCTTGCATGCTGCATAACCTTCATTTGCAACTCTCTCTCTTACGCACTAGTAGCACAATGCTGGAGAATCAACCAGCTATCGCCTAGCAACCCGAGGGCACTAAACGACACTAAACCTTACGGTCTTTGTCGACAGAATACCGGATGTCGGTCTTGCACCAGGAAGTGAGGAAGTGCCAGGAGCAGTATGGATGCATTCTGGTCACGATTCACAGTCATACCAAAACAGCCATTGTGTTGGCAATGAAGTACACTGTAAATCTTGCACACGACGAACGACGTCGTCCTTGCAGTTGCGTACAGCGAACTGCTACGTCAGGATTCTGTATGCAGTTTACTGGTGCAAACTCTGGAATAGAGTTGACCATACAGCATGGCTTCAACTCCTTCTCCAACTTCTTGACCAGGCAGGTCGATCTTCTTTTTGCGCTTACACCTCATGGTACACCTCGTTGATCTCAGACTACAGTATGCACAGACCTTGAGGTGTTAGACCATGATATGTTGTTATATGTACTGTCACAACTTCTGTCGGAGTAGTTCGTAGCTGGGAAATTCAAGAGTGAAGAGATCGAGAGCCTTGTGCTCATGATTGGGTAGTTGCTCTCTTCAAAAAATTAAATATTGGATGATGTTCTCTTAGATAAACTTTTCAAAGGGACCTTATCTAAAGGAGAATATGAAGGACTTGCATCTTCGCTGACGTGGCCTCATCAACGTGATATCATTCGGAGTGTGTTCCGAATGCAGGAGCTTCGAGAATGCATGACCGACGCCATCACAAGACACACAATGGCTCTGCATGACGTTTTAAAGCAGGTGTGCATACGGAATCGATCTGTGGACTTGTACAAGCTCCTGAGCTGTTTCTCAACGGAAGCGTTCACGGATACTTCAAGTATCAGTTTTGGGGTGACATTAAATTGCCTCCGAAACAACAAAGAGCTCCCGTTTCAAGCAGCATTCAATCGTGCTCAAAGACTGACAGTTCAGCGCTTTGCTCGACCACGTTGGTTTTGAAAGTTGCAGAAGAGAATGGGCTTGGGGTCTTAAGATCAGCTTCAGCTTGACATCAAGGAGGTTGATATGACTGTACTAAGCATCGTACAACAAGTCCTCGCTAATCGCGCAATGTGCCCTGAAGACGGTAGATCGAAGAACACCAGCATGTTATCTCTCTTCCTCGATATCATTGCGAAATCGCTAATAAGGGATTAACTAAGACATGATTCACGTCAATATACACAGTGAAGAATGAATTCCAAGAATCTTTGTATTAACGTCAAACCCACGATCTGAGTCTAGTGCAATGAAGTTAACAAATCGTGTAGTACACAACTAGTAAACCAGCCTTTTCCCCTTTCTTGTTGTACTCTATATTTTATTGCTAGAAGATCTGAGAGTTTCAAATTTTCAGAGAAAGTAGCATCGTCAACAGTGTTGATGGTTAATTCAACGCACACGAGTGAGGCCGTTTTCAGCGCAACACTCCGTGGTCAAGGGGAATACATATAATTTGATTTTTGTTTTCAAGGTTCTCTTGGAATATATCATGCGTGTCCAAAGGTGGGTGCTGCAAGGACTGGAATGTGCATGCTAGATCTAACGTGTAGGGCTACACTAGTCATATACTGCTGTATATTTGCCACAACCATTTGTCACAATCAAAGTTATACTGAGGATTGGATTGTCATCATCTGAAGCATCGGATCGGTTTTGGTAATTCCACTATACACACGTCGAGCGAGCAATGACCAACTTGTACTGTAGAACATCGATTGCTCCAACCAGTCCTCGCCGGGCTTCCAGCATTCAGAACTCGCCAGAGTACGTCGTTGACGAAACTCTGCTGATAACGACCGAACAGTAGATCGCGAAATTCTCTGGATTTTAATCCAGAGTTTCTAGAGGTCATTCTACCCAAAATAACTTTGGAATGTTATATACCGGATACCCAAAATAAAATCTCAATACAGTTGCTATGTATAGAACTTGTCAAAAAACAAAGACTGATACATTTAATATGATTTTTGAAATTTCTTGACAAGTGGGGTTATTCTTCTGTTTTCTTATATATGCAATATATGCTAATACCAACTAAATAGAACAGATCAAAATGCTACCCTAACATTGCTAGTAAGTTCCCTAACCATTAACTAGGAGTTTGTATACTCCTGATAACACACTTATTCTAAGCAAGGTGCTCGTATGACCCGACACAGAACACTGGAATTAAGCCGAATGTGTAGTAATGTTTCAACTATTCTTCAACTACTTTTCTATCGCTGCTACCTCATGAGGTTTCAATGGAAAAACTACATACTTGGATAGAGCGGATGATGTTTTGATGAGTCATCAAGTACAGAAATCGTGTTTTTAAAAAAGTAGCATTTCGTTGTGCGTGGTCACGTTTAAAGTCAAGTTATTGATGAAGCCTCAGGGTTACGAATCTTACAAACGTCTCCAACTTTGTCGAGAGCATGTCTTAGGGGACGGCATGTTGCGGATTCCCTCCAGTTTCATAGGGTCGTGATCAATCTAGTAGCGATTTGTCGTGTAACTTGGCTTGTACTTTGCATCTCTATAGAACTGTGGTGTTGCAGAACACACAAATCCGTCAAATGTGGGTTAAACTAACGCAACCACAACAATCGCCGAGCTAGATCAGCGTTTGGCAGGGCTTGTTCTTCTGCCTTGGCGAGACATGCCCTTTCCGACCTTTCAGCCCAGTCGAAGTGACTGTTCCCGGCTCTCCCGATGGTCGTTAGTCCCTGCGCTTGGTCGCATCTTCTTCCGGTAGCTCTGAAGGTACCATAGCCGAGTCCTTGGACTCGGCTTTCCCCTTTAAGAGGTCTTCAGCCGAGTCCGTACCGTAGACCACCGCTCCTAAGCTGCTTTTAAAGCCGAGCTCTGGTGCGTCGCAATCTTGTACCGTAGGCCACGGCTCCTTAGACTCAGCCAAGGGCCAAACTTGATGTTTGCTACATCACACTTGCCGTAACGTGTACACGTGCCTTGGACCTAGGAAATTCTGCTCTATTTTGTTTTAGGAATTTGCGTCCCTTTCTGATTCATTATAGGTTCCTATAAATATCTAGTGAAACCAAGTCGTTACAAATCAGGTCGACCCTTCAGTCCGCTCCTCTGCCATCATTCTTCGTTCGACCTGGACCCATTAATTCGGTTTCCCACTATTTCGTTGTTGATATGCTTCAAGTCGAGTCATATCCGTCACTCCGAAGCTGCTAGTTGTCGAGGTCGGATCGTGGAATAGCGTTCCTTAGATGAGTTTCGTTGCCATCTGCAAGCTTGCGATTTCAAACCAACCATAGCTGGTGTAAGCACTACTTGCATATGGCACTGCCGGATCATTCCACGAGCTGTACAGTTCAACGGACTGCCGTAGGTCTTCGTCGTCGATTTTGGTTCGAGCTATTAAGCTAACGCTCACGCCTGAAATACAGTTGTTGTAGAATACCTGGTCCAAAATAGGAATAGGTCGATTACCTTGGCATAGATGCAGGACATGTACGCATGCGAGAGTGAAGGCTTCCGTCACAGCTTTGTTCATGGCCATCTGCACGCTCTCCCATCACAAAGCCCTCGCAATCTCGTTGCAAAATGACTTGGGTAAACACTTGACAATAGAAAATTCAGTGAGCTTGTTCCGCGCTTTGCGTTCGCGGACGTCTGGACGCTGGCTCTTAGCCTTGTCAGGTAGACCGGTATGGTTTTGTGCTTGCAACTCATAAACACTGGCATAACTTCTGTCGGAGTAGGCGGTTACTGTGACTGGGTCAAACGAGCACCTTGCTTGAGGAAGCGTGCTATTAAGAGTATACAAACTCTAAGTGAACGGCAGTTCACTAGTCCTTGGTCTTAGGGGACTTAATAGCCAGTTTAGAGTAGATTTTAGACATTTATTTATAGTTAATTAGGTTCATTTGGCCTGTAATACAAACTCCTAATTAACTATACTTTATCCTAATTATGCATACAAAAGGTAGGTCAAATACGATTGGTTGGCCCTCAGCCACCTAGACCTACGTGGCAGTAGTGTGGTCCACACCACTCCATCAGAGTATTTAAAACAAATACCCACAGAAGTATATCTACTTCTAAAGGCGGTACCCTTTCTAGGGTACCCCTTCATGTAACCCCGTTACATCCTCCCCCACTTAGGTTGGAAACACCCCCAACCAATGAGGAGCTAGAAAGAGAGCGCCGCTCTCTTTCCTGTCCTTGTCGATACTCATCGACGAGCCACCGTTGTGGCTTTGAGGCTTCATTAAGGCTTTTGCGCTAGTGTCAAGACACTGAGGTTTCCACGTCAACCTCTTCAAGATGCCTAAGAAGGCAAGCACCCGCGGCGCTTCGGCGCCTTCCAAGTCTAAGACCGCGAGGTCGAAGACTGCTAAGGCCAAGTCGAAAGACAAGGCCACTCCGCGCAAGGAAGCCCGCAAGGCGGCTTCCGAGGCAGCCAGCAAGCGCACCGCTGCTGCTGCCAGACAAGGAGAGAGCCCGTGACGCAGTCGCTCGCGCTCCTTGTCGCCCGACCCTCGGTTCGCCTATCGGGACCACAGTCCTGGGGCAGAGTCCCCTGCGCTTGACATCCCTGTGATCACGGGATCAGAGTCTGATGGGGACTCTCCTGGATCCACTAAGGATCCACCTTCTTCTCAGGATGCTCCTTCACAGGACGCTCCTGCACAGGACGCTCCTTCACAGAACGCTCCTGTTGATGATGCTGAATCATCGGAGGCAAAGGCAGCTTCGACGAGCTCGCCTGCCAAGAACCTTACCTTGACCGAAGGTAAGGCTCGTGCCCAAGCTGCCAAAGCAGCTTCTTCTAAACGGGCTGGTGAGGGTGCTGCTGCTGCTAATAAGCGCACAGCCCCTGGCTCTCCTACGTCAGAGCCTTCAATCGCTAAGGGATTCAAATCCCTGTTCGACTCCTCAGACGAGGAGGAAGAGGAGGGGGCTGTCTCCGAGCCCCGAGAGATCTCCAATGATCTCGATGAGCAGCAGGAGCGCTATCGATCTGCTCAACTGCAAGGCACTTCTGCGCCTCCCACGCCGGTGTATCCTCGCGGATACTACCCACCGGATGCGGGGTCGGGGTCTCCCATGTTCCTGGAGCACCTTAAGGCCCCTCGTGGTCTTAACCATGGGCGCACTTCGCGTGGCGCCTATGAGCGTGCCTTGGTTCAAGATGAACCACTCTTTGTCAACGACATTGAGGCCGCTAGGTGTGTGCTGCTTACACCACACCGAATTCCTCTTAAGGAATTCACAAGCCTCCGGAAGAAACCGGAAGACCGTGGTGGGCTCTTCCCCGTGTGGGGATACCCTTGGGTACAGCCCGAGAACACCGCAACCTAGACCCAGGCAGAAGCCCTGTTCTGAAGATGGGTTTCTCAAAAGAACCTCACAGTTCAGGAGTTGAAAGAACTCCGGGAAGATCGTCTGCTGTCCTATGTCTTGGACCAGCGAGATCTTCGTATTGAGTTTGCCCACTTAGTCGCTAAGCGGCAACTCCACTCCGTCATGGAGGGACTTAGACAGCAGTCTAAGCCCGGCGCTCAAGACGAGCGCGGGTACGGTTCCGTCAATCCAGGGACCGTACACCGTAAGGCGGCTAAGAAGCCGCGGACTACTTACGCCCCGGCTGTTGTTGATCACAGATCTCGACAGCCTTCGGGCAGTCAACCTGGAGCCGGTCTTCCGGCTCCCACGAGTTCTGTGACGAGGGGTATCCCGCCACTTCACAAGCAGCTGGCGCTTCCCAGCGCACCGCCGCTCTTGGACGACCCGCTCCACATGGTAGTGGAGCTCGCCGTTCCAATCAAGGAGGGCAGGAGAAGCTCTCGCACGCGTTTGAGTACGAGGCTCCTTCTCAGCCTTATCCTTCTGGACCCTCAACTTCGGGTCGGGACTCTGTGGGGTCCCTGTTAAGCGATGAGGTCCGTCAGCTTCGAGATCGCGTTTTCGCGATCGAGATAGCCCTTGGGCTAGGACCTGGTGGTCAGGCTGCCTCTCAGGCTGGCAAGCCGGGGGCCCTTGAGGTCCTTCGTCAGGATTAGGACGCTCTTGGTCGTGAGACTCGAGAGCTCCATGGGCGCGTTGACCGCTGAGCTTCAGCTTCCGCCCTGAAGGAACTCCGTCGAGGCTTAGACGCTCTAAGCCATGAGGTGCATGGTCGGATGCCCTCTTATGAGCCGCAGGGGTACTCGTACCACTCGGCTTATGGGTATAGTTCTTACCCAAGTTCTTCCCACTCGGTACCGTCATACCCTATGACTCGCGTGGGTACCAGCCTGCGTTTCATTCACAGGCTTCGACACCGGCAGCTCCGGTTGTCCAGAGAGCTCAGCCTCGTTTCGAGGAGGTGAGTTCTCACCTTGGTCTACCTCCGTCCGAGAAGGAAGACCCAGCGGATCGTGATACCGCTTAAGACGCCCCACGTAGAACGTCGGGTGCGTCGCCATTGACTTTGGGAGGTCAATGGTATACGCCGCGCCATGTCTGACCAGGACCGCAAAGGGTCCGATGAAGCGGTGCTTCAGCTTGTTGCTCGCTACAGAGCTAACCAAGTTCAGTGGTAGGTTTTTAGTGTGTAACAACACCAATTCACCTTCTTTAAGGACATTTTAAGTTTCCTCTATGTTTATCTGAATACTCCTTCTGTTTATCTTGGGCTAACGCCATTGCGTCTATAACCCGGCTGATTAACGTCAGCCTGTCGTCTTTGAACGACGACAATTGTCTTCGTAAAGACTCGGGCTCGATCTCCGAGACCTGGGAGGAAAAGGCTTTCCGAGCCTCACCCCCACTTACGATGGAAGCCACGGTGCCTCCCCGCAAGGTTAGCGGCACCTGGGGGTGTCATAACCCATTCAAGTAGAACGGGGTAAACCCTGTCGATGCGTGTACCGCATTGTTGAGTGCAAACTCAACCATAGGAAGCTGGTCCGACCAGGACCGAGGTGCTTCCGCACAGATACTGTGCAGAGTATGTTCGAGCACGCGGTTGACGCGCTCCGTCTGACCATCCGTCTGCGGATGGTCCGCAGTTGACATCGTCAACTTAGTTCCCAACAATTGGAACAGGGTGTCCCAAAACGCGCCCGTGAAACGCGGGTCTCTATCCGAGACTATGGTCTCTATCCGAGACTATGGTCTCTGGTAGACCATGATAGCGAAACACGCTATCTAGGAACAGCTGTGCAGCTTGTTTCCCGGTGACCTTGTCACGTACCGGAGCAAGATGTAGCATCTTGCTCAAACGGCAGACAAACACCAATATGCCGGTGTTGCCCTTGTCATCGGCCGGCAGGCCGAAGACGAAGTCGAGACTCATCGACTTCCAGCAGTCCGCTGGTACTGGTAGGCTCTGCAGTGGAGCCGAGGCGTGGCCCGAAGGCTTCACCCTCTGACATGTTTCACATGTCTTGACATAGTGTGCCACCCACTTATACATGCGGGGCCACCAAAATGTCTGAGAGACCATTTGGTAGGTCTTCTCCCGGCCAAGATGGCCACTTATCGGCGCATCATGCGCCTCTAGAAGTATGTCATACTTCAGATCCTCGTCGTTTGGAACGACAACCCGAGGAGGATCTCTAGGGTCTACTCTGTAATGGGGTAACCCTTCGGCCAGCTCATAACGATGGAGCTGCGCCCGCTGTCGAGGCGAAAGCCTGTCGACTCTGGCGTCCTCGCCATCGGACAAGAACTGCACCAGTGGTGTGTAGTTCTCGTCCTCCTGATACGCCAAGCGTATCCGATCGTATAGATCTGTCGTGACCCGACTGACATGAGCTAGCTCATAGTCAGGTCGACGCGACAATGCATCGGCAAGCACGTTGAGCTTGCCCGGCTTGTATTCAACGCGGAAGTTGTATTCCGCGAAGAATGACAGCCACCTCGCCATCCGCTGCGACAGATGCGGCGAGTTGGTGGCAGTCCGCAAGGACGCGTGATCAGTATAGATCACAAAGGGCCTCGTGTCCAAGAGATGAACTCTAAACTTGACAAGAGCATACTTCATTGCAAGTAGCTCCTTGTCATGAACGGGATAGTTCCGTTCGGCAGCCTACAACTGCCTGGACTGGAAGGAGATGACGCGTTCGCGTCCTTCATCGTCCTTCTGCAACAACGCACAGCCTATTGCATAGTCAGAAGCGTCACAGACGACGCTAGATGACTTGTTTTCGTCCGGCAATACCAGGACTGACGCTTGCTGTAAGCTCGCCTTGATGTTGTCAAAAGCATCCTGGTGCTGTTGCTCCCAGACCCAGTCGGCATCCTTCTTTAAGAGATCCGACAAAGGTCGAGCAAGTTCAGCGTACCCTGCGCTGTACTTATCAAGATAGTTGGCTAAGCCCAACCACTTCCGGAGGTCCTTCTGTGACCTCGGGGTCGGACAAGCTGCTATGGCCTTGACCTTCCCTGGATCGGCGCGTACGCCGACCCTGCTGACAAAGCAACCGAGGACTTTTATCTCCTCAGCTGCAAAGACGCACTTGTCGATGTTGGCATAGAGCTTGTTAGCTCTCATGACCTCAAACACTCGACGGAGGTGCTTCAAATGCACCTGCATAGCCGTCTGGCCGCCTTCGGCACGGCTATGGACGAGTATATCGTCGAAGTACGTCTGAGCGAACGTACGCAATGGTCTAAACAATTGCGTGACCAAGCGATTGAACGTCGCTGGGGCATTCGATAGCCCCTGTGGCATCACTAGCCACTCCCAGAGCATCCCACTCGGGGTGCTCACTGCGGTGAGAGGAATGTCACTCTCCCGCATCAGGATCTGGTAGTATCCGTCTACCAGATCAAGGGCACTGTACAGCGTACAGCCCGACATGTTGTTCAGCAACACATCCTTGCGAGGGATCGGCGTCTGTGCCGGTACCGTCGCATTGTTCAGCTTGTTGTAAGCGTGAACCAGACGCCACTTCCCGTTCGGTTTCCGAACGCAGAAGGTCGGCGTCGAGTGCGGGGACTTCGACTCCCGCACCATGCCCGACTTCGCCTTTTCGGCGAAGAAGGCATCTATGACCTCGCACTGCTCGCGAGGTAGAGGCCACTGCCTCGTGACACAATACTTTGTGCCAGGCACGAGGTCAATCTCGTGCCGAACTCCCCGATCTGGCGGGAGTTGGGATGGTGGGTGCTTTGACACCACATCCGAGTACTCTTTCACAAGAGGATACACTGGATCCTCCGGGTTCTTGAGAATCTCGGAACCCAAGCGCGTTGCACGCTGCTTCGTGAACCCCTCCCCAGGACATCCTCGTCCATTACGGAGGAAGAGTTCAAGTCTTCAGGAGAGGTCTCCGGCTTCAGGAGCACCATCTCCGCAATCTCTCCGGCCTTCAACTCGGTCAGGAAGTCCTTCATGGACAATTCCTCGAGGTTTAGCAGTGCTGACACCTCAGACAGTGCCTCCAGATGGACGCCTCCTGCCTTCACTTGACGACTGGACACGCCGTTGAAGACATGGCATTGCTCTTCGACCGGCCGTGCCGGTGGAGTCTCAGACTCCGAGTGTGGTACTTTGTTATCCACACGGGAGGTGTTCAACGACACCTCCGCCCTCGTACTGGTCTTCTTGACCCCGCGTGGAACTACGTTACCCACGCTAGAGACGCATGCTGCGCTCTCGATCTTCTTCTCGGTCTCTTCGACCTCGTGTGGAACTATGTTACCCACGCCGGAGGCGCTCTCAGCGTCCTCCCCAGCAGCCTCAGCTGCTTGCGGACCTATGTTACCCGCTTGCGGAACTACGTTGCCCGCCTGTGGACCTATGTTACCATCTTGTGGACCTATGTTACCCACACAGGAGACGCCTTTAGCGCTCTCCTCAGCAGCCTCTGCTGCTTGCGGACCTATGTTACCCGCCTGGTCAGTGCCGTCCGGCACTGCCTCAGTAGTACGGCGCGACGACTCTTAGCGTTGGGACTTGCCGTCGTGGCAATCCCACACGCTTGGCAATGAGCCTTGGTCTCATGACCGGTTGCGAGGCTCGTCGCAACATCTTCACTGGAGTCAGCGACTCCCAGTACTTCTTCGGGCGCATGAGCGCCTTGGCGACCATCTCTGGCGCCCCAGTCCCGGACAGAGGTGGGAACATTACTCACCAAAGCTCTGTCGGAGACTGCAGGCCGGCTAGCCCCAATGGCTTTGCCGCGCCAATCGATCCAGGGCTCGTGCTTTTCGAGCCACGGCATGCCCAGGATCAAGTCGTACTTGTCCATGTCTAGGCTAAGGAACGACTCCGTGCTGTCAAAGGCTTCAAACGTTACAGCCAGGTCCATACGGACCCCAGGTACGTTAACCACCGTACCATCGGCCAGTCTCACCGAGACCTGGCCCCTGCCTTTGCTTTCACGCAAAGCATCGGCATACTTGTCGCCATTCCGCGCGACCGTCTGGCGTCGAGCAAAGTTTGTCGACGCCCCAGAGTCAATCAGGACTCTAAAGGGATCCCCATATCCCCGTACACTCGCGTGTACCACGAGCAGTCCGCCGCTGCTCTTTCTCGTCTCGAGAGCACCCAGGCTCTCAGGGGCTAAGCCTCCATGGCGTGCGCCGTCCGCACTCCTACCATGGGGACTTAGATCTTCCCCAGTAGGGCGCCCCGCCCCTACTGGTGACCCCAGTTCCCCTGGCTCTTGGGTCGCGGCTTCTGCCACGGGCCCCTCGAGCCCCTAGGTTTGGAAGGGAACTTCCTTTGCCCTCCCGCAGGGCAGGCACGTTGCATGTGCCCGAGCTTTCCACATCCGTAGCAACGGATGGAGCTCTGTACGGCCGTACCCAGTTCCATGGGTACCGGCCCGGTGCTAGCTCCAGCTGCTGGAGCTCCTTGCACTGCGCCTGACGACGCATTGTGGCCTTGCCACACCGACGTAGGAGTACGAGCCTGTCGGTGGCTGTACTCCTCTTGGAGGGCGATCTGGATCGCTTCCTCCATAGTGTTCGCATGCACGCGGAACAACTGTGTGCGGGATGGGCCCACCTTCAGGCCATCCATGAACACGGTCACTTTGATGTGTTCAGGTAGGGGGTTCCCCACCAGAGATGCAGCGAGTACTCGCATCTCCTGGATGTACTCATGCAGCTCACGCTTCCCTTGTTTACAGGCAAGGAAGCGCGAGCGCTGGCGATATTCATAGTTCGCCAAAAGGAAGGCGGCTCTAAGCTGTTCACACAGCTGAGCCCAGGTTGTGAAACAACCCGGCGTTGTCGCTTCGCGCGTGTACGCACAGGTCTTCGCCCGATCTCCCAGGTTGGACAGGGCGAAAGCGACTCGAAGTCGCTCGGTCGAGATTAGAGCCGCGTCCATCGCGAGCTCTACCTCTCTGACCCAGAAGTGGAGGTTCTCTCCCTCCTTTCCCTCATAAGGGTTAACCTTAAGCCTCAACGGCTTAGGTTGGGCTGGCTTCATCTCAGCCACGGGGGTCTGCAGCCCCTGTACGTGGGCGATAAGCCCTCTCTCGTACGTGTCGAACGTCTCGATACGTTCGACCTGCTCGGCCGGCGTAGCAGCCGCCAAGCTTCGGAGGGCATCTCCTCCAAATATGCCCACCATCTTCCGGACCGACTCAAACTGAGAGTCGGTCAAATGAAGGAACTCCCCTCTATCCATCCTGGCTTACCTTGTAGGAGCCACAGAGGATTCAGGTAGCCAATCTACCCGCGTAGGCGTGGATTGACTACAAGTGCTACCAAGTGTGACGGGGTCACACGAGCACCTTGCTTAGAGGAAGCGTGCTATTAAGAGTATACAAACTCTAAGTGAACGGCAGTTCACTAGTCCCTGGTCTTAGGGGACTTAATAGCCAGTTTAGAGTAGATTTTAGACTGATTTATTTATAGTTAATTAGGTTCATTTGGCCTGTAATACAAACTCCTAATTAACTATACTTTATCCTAATTATGCATATAAAAGGTAGGTCAAATACGATTGGTTGGCCCTCAGCCACCTAGACCTACGTGGCAGTAGTGTGGTCCACACCACTCACAACAGAGTATTTAAAACAAATACCCACAGAAGTATATCTACTTCTAAAGGCGGTACCCTTTCTAGGGTACCCCTTCATGTAACCCCGTTACAGTTACTATGAAATTTAAGAACGAATAGATTGAGGGAACTTACGCGCATGCGTGGCTAGTTGCAGCTATTTCCTAATATCCTAAATATTGGATGATGTTCGAATGTGGACGTTATCGAACATCGTCAAAGCAGTTGACTTGAAAATTGTATGCACAGCGCTTGAGAAAATTGGCAATCGGCATATTTCCGAGTCTGTATAGTCATATTCATCAGATCGCTAGCATATTCATTCCCTTTGACGTATTTTCTGCGGGGAAGAGCCCCGATCGTAGATTATTTACAACTCCTTAAAATCCGGCTCTGTCTGTCTGTCTGTCTGTCCGTCTGTCCGTCACTCCGTCACGACCCTCTCCACCGGACTGAGCCTCTCGGTTGGCATCTTTTTTTGGTGTGCGTCTCTATACATTTTTCACCCATCAAAGCAGCTGCACCTATCCTATTGACTGGACCTTTCTTTCCAGAAATTACAAAAATAGCACTGTCCGCATTATGATTCGGACTTATCTGGAACGTTCTCGATTCGAACGTAATCGGATTTTTCGAACCTAACTGAACGATCTCGAACTTAATCGAAGGATCTCGAACCTAATCGAATTATCTCGAACTTAAATGGATTTCAAATTCACATTTCGCCATTTCAAAATCGGCGCCGTCGACGACACTAGGAGCGCGAACTGCGGGGGCTCTAGAGCAGCTAAGAGGAAGCGAGCGCCGCAGAGAACTTAGGTAGGTGTAGGCACATAGCTAATTAACGTATTAATAAAGTCTTTACGGCTTCGGGAGTTCCGCCTGTTGGGAGAACTGGTACCTTCTGGGGCAACCAAGACTTACTGTGCGCGTTAGAGAGGGAAACCGGAGCCGTGCATTGGGTGAGATATCCACCACTGCACGGAGGGATGGGTATCCAACGACGGCCATACTGATGAGGCCTAGCCAGCCCCCAGAGGAGCCCATTCCCTGCCCAGAGTTGCCAGGACGACCCTCTCGAAGCAAACGTTACAGTAGAGTCACAGTTTCGTTCCTCTCTGGCAAAAAGTGTCTTTCCGAGGCGGGGATTTCTACCCCCGGAGGCACAATTCCAGGACACGAGGGCGATAAGGAGGTTGCAGCTGGAGCCCGTTGCCGTACTAAGTTTTAGTCCTGTCGCACCTTTGCTCTCCGGAGCCGCGACCCTGAGGCGCCCATGTTTGCCCGCCAGCAGCATGGGAAGTCTCATACCCAGCCGAGGCGCTGAGGCAGATCCATGTGGCGAGAAGAGCCGGCTTGGCCGGGCCGCCTGCCTTATCCTCGGAGAGTGGTCGTGTATGGGGCCGGCACGTTGGATTTGGGGGTGACCCCAGTCCCGTGCTTCTGTGTCCGCGACAGGGCGCGTGCGGACAGCCACGGGGCATGGTCGCGGACCTGCCGAGTCATTGGGGACAGTGACTTGAGGGCTTATGGCTTACCTTTTGTTTAGCGGTGAACTGAGACCTTTTGCTTCGGTAAAAGGAAATTTTTTTGCCGCGGCATCTGGAACCGCTTACCGCACGTTTTTCCAACACAAGAAGAAGCGCGAAGATGTAGACAAATAAGAAAGTAAGAGTTTAGACTAACGTAGGTTTGTGTTAAGTGTTTGTAGGAACAATGACGAGAAAGCGCAAGTATGGAAGCGAAGAAGAAGTCAAAGCAGCCTATCGTGCGCCAGATGGGCACGAAGAACCCGCTGCAAAACGACGAAGGATGAAGAACCTCAGTGCAGCTTTGATCCGGTTTAGAAGGCAGCAGTCTGAGACGAGAGAACAGGAGAATGCAGACCCCATTCCGGCCGTTGTCAGTGCGTTGCAGGCTGTTGAGATCGGGTCTGAAGAGAATGCAAGGGTTGCAAGTACTTCAACCGCTGTCACAGAACCTCCACGACCTGCCAACTCTGAGTTTGCAGTAGGCGTCGAGTCTGCAACACATAATCACCCAGAGCCACGACGGATTCCTATGGCCAGGCGTTCCAGAGCCAATATGACGCCGTCTCAATTAGCTCGCGTTCGTGCGGCAGATGCGGAGAGGAAACGTCGGGCCAGAGCTAACCGATCGGAGTCTCAGGTAGATCGAGATCGGCAGCAAGATGCACAACGTGCTAGGGCCCGACGTGCGCTAATGAATCCCGGTGAATTGGGAGAATTACGCGAATCGAACCGTGTTTGCCAGAGCATCCAAAGAAATGAGCTTTCGAGCGAGCAACAAGAACAGCGACGTCGGGAAAATACTGCTGCGGCATCTGTTCGTCGTAGTGAAATGACTGAGGAACAACTTGAAGATACAAGAGAACAGGATGCTGAAGCGCATCGGACGCGAAGAGAACGTATGACAGAGGAAGAACATCAGACACTACGAGATGATAACACCGCTGCTCGACGAGCAACAAGATATGTCATGACAGAGGAAGAGCGTCGGATTATACGAGACGAAGACGCCGCCGCTCGACGAGCAGCAAGAGATGCCATGACGGAGGAAGAGCGTCAGACAATACGAGATGAAGATGTCACTGCTCGGCGAGCGAGAAGAGATGTCATGACGGAGGAAGAGCGTCAGTATTTACGAGATCAAGACGCCATCGCTCGACGAGCGACAAGAGAGACTATGACGGAGGAAGAACAACAGACCATACGAGTTCGAGCCGCGGCCGCTCGGCAAGCCATACGAGATGCGATGACAGAAGAAGATCTTGATCGACGAAGAGAGGGAGAACGATTTCGACGCCGTTCGCGAAAGTACCAAAAAGGGCTTGCGTACTACGAAGAGTTCGATCCCGCTATCATTCCTGGCGGCCGCCATTATTTCTCCCGATACACGGACGATACCCTGGAGCACGAACGAGTCTGTCAGCACTGCGGCGCTTGGAAATTTCCCGACGAAACCGAAGGAAGTTGTTGTCGTAAGGGATTGGTGACTGTTCCTCCCCCTCGCGAAGCTCCAGCTGAACTTAACAGACTCTTCGGCAATCCGAGATTCAAACAGTCGATCCGCGCATACAACAACGTCTTTGCGTTCACATCAATGGGATCCTCACGTACCCGCTCTCTCAATGTCGACGAAAGGGTAACTCGAAGTGGTGTATACAACTTCCGCGTACAGGGGTCTGTTTGTCATCGTATGGGAGCACTACTACCGCCCCTCAACCGCCGACCAATGTTTGCGCAAGTATACATTAATGATCCAGATATGGAAGCACGCGTAGCAAGCCGGATGGGGATGACAGATGGATTGGACCCAGCCATACTGGAAAAAATCGACCAAGTGATGACTGCCCACAACGGGTACACACAACAGTTTCTGAACGCTCGCAGAATTTTGATCGATCGTGCTGGACCGGCGTACCAAGCAGCCGTGGAGCAGTTTGCACGGCAATTAGTTGCTGGTGAAGCAAGACCTGGTGATAACCCTGCACTGCGTCTCAATGAGTTTCTGCCTCGAGATGAGGATCTACGACTTCGGTTGCATGTGGCGCGGAACGCAAATCCGGGTACCCACAATGTACCCACTGCATCCGAAGTGGCAGCTATCATTATTGATCGAGCAGCGGCCGAGCACAGAGATATCATTTTGAATACCCGTCAGGGAGGCTTCAAACGAATTTATGAAACGAGTGAGAGCTACGATCCACTTCAATACCCTCTCCTGTTTCCGTACGGAGAGCCGGGATGGACATACGACCTTCCATATGTGGGCGACCCTGTGGACAGTAACGGTAAACCACTGACGATGTCGCTTCGAGAGTACGAATCATATGTTCTTCATGATCGGACTGCGAGCAGTTCTTTAATTCTCCGAGGAGGCCGCCTGACGCAGCAGTATTGTGTGGATCAATGGGCCAAATGTGAGCAAGAACGCCTGCGGTTCATCGAAAAGAACCAACTTCAGTACCGATTGGAAACACTGCAAGGTCTCACCGATGCTCTGCGGAACGAATCTGTCGATGTACACAGAGTGGCTGCAAATGAGGAAGTGGCACAACGTAGGTCTACGGCTACTACACGACAATCACGGGACACAGGGGTAGACTCAACTGAACCTGAAGCAGAAAACATCGGCCGCAAGGTTATTATACCTCCAACCTTTACAGGAGGGCCGCGCTACATGTACCAGCGTTTCCTGGATGCCATGGCTATAGTTCGAGAGACGGGTGCACCCAATCTTTTCATCACCATGACGTGTAACCCCAACTGGCCTGAAATCAAGGAAAATCTTAGACCTGGAGAGAAGGCATCTGATCGACCGGACATTGTTGCGCGTGTGTTCATGCAGAAGCTGAAGACCCTCAACAAGGACCTCGACGAAGGCCTGCTGGGTATTGTAGCTGCCCGGGTTCACGTGGTGGAATATCAAAAACGTGGTCTACCACATGCCCATATTCTGCTGATTATGCGCCCGGAAGACAAGCCCGTAACGGCGGAGGATGTCGACCGGTTGACGTCAGCAGAGTTGCCAGACAAGGAGACACACCCTGAACTCTGTGAAACCGTCATTTCAAATATGTTGCACGGTCCCTGTGGGCAACAAAACCCCAACTGTCCCTGCATGAAGAACGGTAAATGCTCCAAGAAATTCCCCAAACAGTTCGCAGAAGAAACGATAATGGTTGAGGATAAGTATCCTACGTACAGGAGACGTCGTCGACCTGAAGGAATTCTGAGCCACAAGGGGAAGGTGTGGGATAACGCAAAGATCAACCAGTGGGTCGTGCCTTACAACCCATTTCTATCGCAGAAATATGACTGCCACATCAACGTTGAAGTATGCGCTACGAACAAGGCGGTGAAGTACATCTACAAGTATGTCTACAAGGGTTCGGATATGACGACGATCACTATTGAAGGAGAGGAAATTCAGGCGAACGAGATTCTCCAGTACTTACTGGGTCGCTATATTTCTCCGGTAGAGGCTTGCATGCGACTATTCGGCTTTCCCACACAAGGTTCTTCACATGCCGTTGTGAATCTTCCTATCCACCTGGAAGGAATGAGTCTGGTCACGTATCGAGATCATGCAACGACTCCACAGCTTCAGAACTTGGTCCGGCGAGGAGATCGAACGAAGTTGACTGCATTTTTCAATTTGTGTACGCAAGACCCAGTAGGGACCGCTGATTTGCTGTACAAGGATGTGGCTGTGAAGTACAGGTGGGATGATCGTTTGAAGTATTGGGTGCCGTACAGAAGATACGTTGCTTCGCTGGGTAGATTGGTGCACGTCTCGCCACAAGACCCGGAGCGGTTTTACCTTAGACTTCTACTGTGCCATCGGCGATCACCCAAATCATTCGAAGATATTCGCACAGTGAATGGAGTAGTCTACGAGGCCTTTCACGACGCAGCACTGGCTGCAGGGTACTTGGAGAATGATCAAGAGTGGGAAGAATGCTTAGCTGAGGCAGTTTCGTTTAAGATGCCATCCGCTTTGCGCCAACTTTTGGGAATCATTTTGGTTTACTCGCTACCCGACCATGCCTCTGCTCTGTGGGATCGGTTTAAAAAGGATTTGTCAGAAGACTTTTTCAGATCCATCCAGGAAAGAGACGCGCAAAATAACATTGACCGTGACGAGGAAGTTAGCTGGCGCATGGCAGAGTATAAGTGCCTGATGTGGTTGGCGGACTATCTGATTTCGAACGGAAAAACGCTGAGTATGTATGGCCTTCCTGACCTCGAAACGTACAGCGATGTTTCTGATGAAGTCGCTCGACAGTCTGCGGATCCTATGGATATTGTCGCACAGGATGTAGCGGCGTACGAACCGGACGACCTTGAGAGAACTGCGACGCTTGCGGATCAGATGAACGAGAACCAAAAAGACATTTTTGACCAAGTCATCGAAGCTGTAAACCACCCAGTCGGTGGACAGAAGCTGTTTTTCGTGGACGGCCCGGGTGGAACTGGTAAATCGTTCTTGCTGGAGCAGATACTTGCTCATGTTCGTCTACAGAGAAAAGTGGCGATAGCAGTGGCTTCCAGTGGAATCGCAGCGACGTTGTTGACAGGAGGACACACGGCACATTCTACGTTTCGGATCCCTCTTAAACTGTCTGAGTTTTCGACATGTAGCCTGTCATGGCAGAGTCAAAAGGCAGAACTGATCCGCAAGGCAAGTTTAATCATCTGGGATGAAGCTCCTATGATGCATCGAGCGTGTTTCGAAGCTGTGGATCGGTCGTTCCGGGATATTATGAAGAACGAGTTGGAGCCATTCGGAGGCAAGGTCATGGTTTTCAGTGGAGACCATCGACAGATCCTGCCTGTCTTGAAGGATGCTACTCGGGCTGAAACGTTGGAGGCTTGCTTCAAGTCTTCCCCGCTGTGGAGCCATTTACGGCAAGTGCGTCTGACCGAGAACATGCGTGTTCAGACGGCTCCGGACCCAGCAAGCGCCGCTGAATTGGCAGAGTTTTCCGACTTCTTGCTTCAGATTGGAGAGGGTCGATATCCAGTTAACTCCGACATTGGTGAGAACGACATATGTCTTCCACGCGACATGTGCATTGTACCAGGTGCACGAGCAGATGATCGATGGGATGACGAAGAAACCAAAGAGAACGAGGACATGGAAGCACCGCCAAACTTTAATCTTCTCCCGCCAACGGAAACACCTGCTGATCGAGGTTTTGATGATCCTGATGAGGACAGGCGAAAGCGCAATGTCAATGCGCTTATTGATGCAGTGTATCCAGGCGTTGGTGACGACAATCTCCCGGATGAGTACTTCGTTGAACGAGCCATTTTGGCACCAACGAACGCAAGTGTGAGGCGAATTAACGACATGGTCTCGGAGCGTCTATCAGGAGAAACGAAAGAGTATCTCTCTGTTGACAGTCTCGAAGGTGTTGCGGATCCAAACATGTTTGAGCCGGAGTTCTTGAACTCTCTGAATTTCTCCGGCATACCGCCACACCGGATTGTATTGAAAGCTGGAACTCCAATCATTATGATTCGTAACTTGAACAGCGACGCAGGGTTGTGTAACGGAACACGACTTCGAGTAGTGTCACTGCGTGAGCGAAGCATTGAAGCTACGATTATGTCTGGGCCTTTCAAGGGAAAGCGAGTATTCATTCCGCGTATCATCTTCTACAATGAAGATGACGACAAGGAATTCCCATTCAAGCTTCGACGAAAACAGTTTCCTGTGGTTCCGGCATTTGCGATGACGATCAACAAGGCCCAAGGACAATCTATCCACCACGTGGGGATCTACCTCGAGTCCCCTGTGTTCGCGCATGGACAGCTGTATGTGGCGTTGTCGAGGGTGACTTCACGGAAGGCGATCAAGATAGCTGTGGACCCGGAAGCCATCGACGAAGACGGGAACATACACACCAAGAACATTGTCTATCGGGAGATCTTCGATTTCTAAGTGCATAATTTCATATTTTCATGAATAAAATCTCTTCCTTTTTATCTTTGTGGTTTTCATGTTAAAAACTTGAACCTACAATTATTTCCAACTTCTTTATTAACCTTAACCAAACTACTGGGACCAACCATGTCCAAGCGTCCGCGTAGCGGGCGCCCAGAGCGCTAGTAGAGCTATCTAACATGATATGCAACTAGATTCACGTAGCTCGTGGTCGTGTGTAAAAACGAAATGACAGAAGGTTTGATTGATCGATCGACGTATCGAGCACAGTGAGACCTGACCCTGAGCTGAAGACGGCGTTGATTATTTACAACTCCTTAAAATCCGGCTCTGTCCGTCTGTCTGTCTGTCTGTCCGTCTGTCCGTCACTCCGTCACGCCCCTCTCCACCGGACTGAGCCTCTCGGTTGGCATCTCTGTTGGTGCACGTCTGTATGCATTTTTCACCCATCAAAGCAACTGCGCCTATCCTATTGACTTGACCTTTCTTTCACGAAATTACAAAAATAGCACTGTCCGCATTATGATTCGCACTTAGCTGGAGCCTCCTCGAACTTAACTGAAATCGAACAGTAGTGCATTCTGAACCCATATTTTGGACAATCATTTTGTACCAGTATCTATTTTAATAATATCTGTTCTTTTATTTTTAATACTAAAACCATCGTAAAACTGCTCTACTAAACTGGCCGCGTCATATGAACTGGTTGGCAAACCTGTGTTAGTGTTCAGGGTGCAAACAGCGCCCTCTGCATATAGATAGAATAGTGTAAGTCAAGAAGATATGGTATTTTTAGTATAATTTTCCGTTTTTTCGTTTCAACTCGCACTTTAAGCTATCTAACAGCTGCAGCTTGATCCATTTTAATGTGGCGAAACTTGAGCAAGTTTTTTAACGACGTGTGTTAGTACATGTGCTATAGTGCTGACTACGTAGTATATAATTCTAGCTTTGTGTGCGGGGTTGGAGCACTCAGACGCGCACCTCGAGTAAAACCAGTCTATTTATGTAGCTTCACCAAGCCGTTTGCACTCCACGTTGATGCAGGTGAATATTATACACAATTCGAAGCTTACCTGTTCTGCACATAGATATATCAGCTGAATGGCACAGAGCTCGACTGCAGCTATCAGGACGGTTACACTATTACAGTGACTCGGCAGCTGCAAAATAGCATACGTTATACTATTACCATAATAGCCAAACTAAAGAGTATTTTACTTGCCGATAGTAGCGTATAACGCAGTGGATACGATTTGTGTAATACTACAATCTGTAATATCACAATCCACACAGCCTAGGAGCGATCAGCACAGATATCGGCAGCCAACAGCGATTAAAATGGAGATTGGTAACATTCAGTGATTTAAATCATCATACAATTAAGAGTGCTGCAGGAGACCATGATGTAAATTAGTCTAACGTCGTGTAGTTGTGAGAGATCCTCTACTGCAGCTATCATGGCAACTGTGGTATGATATAGTTTGATATAGGCAGCATAGCACTTAAGAGCAGTGAACATGCAGGTTAACATCTCTGCACCAATGTTCAGCGAGTTTCGTTGGTACAAAATGGATTTGTCACTACTTGCGCTTTTGCTGGCACTGGCGCAATGTCTGACCTACCGCGCTACAAGTTGCTGAGATGCCCTGACCCAGAAGTGAAAACAGCGTAGTATGATATGGAGCGGCAGCTACGTTGCACTCTTCAATCTATTCCCTAATAAATAGTTTCGGTTGTTTAAATTGAATATACTTTGCACAACCCACATCGGTCGGTACGCATATTCACCAGTTTCAACAGCGATCATCTAGATTATCGTATATCTTTTTCTTCGGATAGTTCGTAATAACGACAACAAACTACATGTATATGTGCAATACTTCAGTACATCGATAAATGAGGTTGGAGAAGATCTGTCAACGTGATACGGGAACATTTTCCTGTGGAAAAAATCTAAGGTCAGGGTGGGTATCATTATAGCAACGTTCAATGTATTTTGAATTATATTGCACACGAAACCATAAACGGTAACAATTATAATATTTTAACTAAGTTGTATTGTTACAACACTTGACAACCACACTTCATTCAATGATCGTATGACATCACGAGCTCCAACAAAAGTTATACGAAGCATCCGCGTAGCGGATGCCCAGAGCGCTAGTCATAACCTAAATTTGAATCAAAATGGATTTCTGCGACGTGTGTGAATCTGATTCACACACGTCGCAGATTGGTGTGATTCACACCAGCAATAATGGCCAAAATCCAATTCATTTGCCAACTCAAAGCATGGCAGACACAGAGCCTCTCATCGTGGGCGTCATTTTCCCGGCCAAGAAGATCGCACGGCTTCAGGAAGTGCTGGACGTGGAAGCAGATGGGGTTCGCTTCGTACTGATCGATTTGGAAGCCGCAACTCCCTCAGGCGCCTCAGTGACGGACGATGAACTGGAGGATGCTGTTGAGCGCTTTGCCACACGTTATGGACCACTGGACGCGCTGCTGCACAAGTTAGCACATGATATGGTGTTTGCAGAGCAGGGGGATCAGGACGCAGCCAACCGCGTGAAGCTGGTTCAGCGTTTTGTACGACAAAACCCGTCGGTATGCGTGGTGGACCCCATAGACAGTGTTCGGCTGCTCACGGACCGCAATGAGGCTTGCAAAATGCTCCGTGCTATGGAGCAGGACACAGTGCAGAAGCAACACTTCAAGGTACCCACGTTTCACGTGGTGGAGCGCCCCGAGCAGTTCCAGAAGCTTTTGGAGGAGCTGGATGCTGGAAAGACGAGACTCCCGTTAATTTGCAAGTCTGTGGAAGCTTGCGGTGCGTAGCGGTAGGTCGATATGATTTGGGATGGAAAACTGACGGGGGTTGTTGTGTTGTTTTCACGCTGCAGCTACGGATCGTTCACATATGATGAGTGTTATCACCAAGTGTCACGATCTGCACTATCTCGAGTATCCTGTACTGTACCAGGTGTGAAGACTGCGGATTTGAGTTGTGGATGGTCACTGACTTGTGGTGTTTGTTGCTGATACTGCAGGAATTTATCAACCACTCGAGCCGCCTCTTCAAGGGCTACGTGCTGGGAGACATCATCAACGTGGCGGAACGCCGCTCGCTTCCGAACCTCGTGGTTGGAACTGCACAACATGTGCACTTTAACACGCAAGAGAACTACCCTACTAGCAAGGATTTCCACCCCCTTGAAGACAACAGCGTATCGAAAGATGAGATTATTGGCGGGTGGACACAGGAAGAGATTTTCACGGCCGTACGCGCGATAGGCGAGCGTCTTCGCCAAGAGTTGAAGCTGACGCTGTTTGGGTTTGACGTCATTGTGGCAGATAACGGCTCGCATGACCTCTACGTGATCGATGTCAACTATTTCCCGTCCTATAGGGAGCTTGATGATTTGAGCATCATTTTGAGGAAGCATGTGAAACAACTCTGTGGTCGCCAGTACTAGTTAGTACACATGAAGAGCAATGTGCATTCCACTAACGCTGCGAACTCGTCTAGAAACTCGCCCTATTTGACTGTTTCGCTGATATTAACGATAAGTATGTTTCGCCACAACCGCTACAGTTCATACCAAGCTTTCTCCTGTTTAGCCCTTTCGATGCGCTCCATGCGCATGGCAACGGCAGCGGTGGCTGGTCTTGCTATGATTTTTCCTTCACGACGACGAGACCCACCAGGAGTACTCTCGGTTAGCTTGGCGTACATTTCGTCTACGTTCTCTTGGAGCGTAAACTGCCATTGAGCTTTCTCGCCGATGAAAAACATTTCGAGGGTTTGACGAAGTTGATCGTTCCAGACTTTCACTAGTTTGTGCTGATTGACTGCTATCTCCATGGCATCCGTGTAAGTTACGTTATCGGTCTGAATTGTCTTTAATACGTACGTCGTCGCATTCAATTCGTCTAGACACTTTTCCATCGACGATCGTAATTCACGCCGTGAATTGTGGTCGAAACTGCTAAGATATTCCTCGATAGGCCCAAACAACATTTTCAGGACCACCGGCAGCTGGTGATCTATCTGTCTGGCTACAACGTCTCGAACAAGCTTCAATTTAGGCAACAATTCTATACGTAGCAAGTCGTCCAAGCGCTGCTCGAGTGTTTTAGCTTCTTCTGCCGTCTTGCCCCTCGCCTGTGCAATTTTCATGCGGTTCCGAAGACGATACATTGGCTCCACGACATCAGTCGCCATGCTTAGCAATAACTGAAGTAGTTGCTCCATCAGTAGATGTAGCAATTCAATCTCCTGTGCTGCCTTTTCAGGGAGTTCAGATCGGTTTTTTGACTTCTTTGCTATGAGCGCTCTACCTCCACCACTTCCGATCGCCCAGAGTTTTGTTGCATTTACCTCTTTATCTTCGTCATTACAGTGGGTCCAATGCACAGACACTGTCAATGTACCTCGAGTTCGCGGTGAGTTACTTCTTCCCGCTTTGTCCAACAAAGGCAAGTCTGCAGTCATGCACTTGTTATGATTAAATGTCTGGATTGGGATAGTCACCATACCCAAAAAATCACCATTGCATTTGTGCTGTTCAGTTTCCGCTTGCATGCTGCCATTTTCGTGTGCATTGTCCTCGTCAACGGTGCTCTGCTCCTTGTTACCAATCTTTCGTGTCACAACAACATCGTGGTCAAATACTATGAGTGTCAGTACAGCGTCCTGCAAATGAACCGCGTTCTCGTTTAGTGCTCTCTGCTGCTGTATCTCGTGGTCTGTGAAGCAATAGCGCATATGAAATTCCTCGTTCCACTTCGGATTAAGTGAATTATATCGCACGCTCGTTTCACCGGCGGACACCACTTCTCCTGTAGGATCGGTCAAACTAAGTGTCACGAATGGATCACTGCTTAGTAAGTCACCAGCGCGCAAATTCTGGGCCTTTTCAACTACAACGCGGACACAGTTCAAACTTCGAAGAACAATTCTCCGTCGGGTTGCCATCAGCTCTCGAATAGCCAAATACGCTGACACTAAAACCCCACGAAGTCGGCGCTGTCGTCGTCTTCTATAACGATGCTTGCGATAAGCATCTTGGACAAGGAGAACATGGTACAGCAAAAACTCATCAGCGAGCATGACGTATGTAGGCGGTTGTGAAGCACTTAAATCCGAATACGCTTCAGGTGAGTAGGGACTGTAAAACAAGATCTTGTTTTTGCGATCATTAAACACAGCAATCCACTGGAACGGATCGTTGGCGTGACACCGAAGAAGCTCTTGCCTGTAGAAACTGACTCGTGCTTTCATATCAATCGTCATGACAACAATGCGGTGAGGGAGTCGCTTTTGCTCGTCGACCATTATCTCTTCTTTGTCTTCATACTCTAGTGGTTCAACTCGCCATTTTGAGTGAAATATTTCGCCGGTGTCTAGGCTAAAGTAGCGAATTGCTATGTCGCCACTGATCGTTCGGTTTGAAATTTTCACCCATTCCGATGTCGCTGGAGTCTCCCTTGATAGTGCCTCCTTTAATGGCCCAATCATTTTTGATGTGCCATGAGCATCGGCTAGTAATTCACGAACTTCGATTAACTGTTTTTCTAGCGCAGCACGGTTTGAAAATGAGCAGTACTCGCATTTGTTCGGGGACGTTTTTCGCACTAAAAGTGCTTCGGCCTGTTCGAGCAACGGTACGTATTGCTCTCCCCTCTTTAGGTCACAAAGGTTGGCTCGATAACAGTAACTGAGTCCAACTAGGTCATTGACAATGCCCAACGAGTCAATCGTGTTTAGTCGAGTCCCAACTTTGCTCGTACGTCGTTGTAACTCTGGAGTCAAACGCACAGATTTCACGAAGAACCATTTTGCAATGAATAAATCCTTATCCTGCATGAATACATTCGCAAATCGACTCCAGATCCAGCGGGTCGACACAAAGATTTGCAGGTCTCCATGCAAGTGCTTCCGAACATTCTCCACATCCCAGTTCCCATTTCGGGTCGTCCACGAAGCAGTCTGTTTTGCTGATGGTGGTATCATTGCTTGAGGCTTAACAATTACTTGGAAGCTTAAGAAAATCCGAGCTACCTTATTACGGCGCGTTTCACTACCACAACTTAGTGGTTGACTTGGTGGCTTCAACAAATTAAGTTCATAATATTTTCCTTCAGTGATTCCATCATGTGCTGCAAGCAAGTCTTGCATCGCTACCGAAACATATCCAATAGTCTCTGCATCTTGCCACCAAGAATTTCGTCTGATGCGGTTCATCACACTAATGGTAATAATTGATCTGGCTGAGGAGACTGGAATCTCGAGATCTTCTTCCCAGCTAGGAGACAAATTTGTCCAAGTTGGTGGGGTTCGTGTCGGTGTTGCCTTCCCTTCGTGTCGAACCAACACGAATGGCTGGCTGCGTAGCATATTGGAGATAGCAACATCGAGAGTGGCCCCAACGACGATTCTGAGTCCCTGTAAATTGTCGCCGCGGTACCGCACGCTATTGAGCACACGACCACCACTGTTAGCAATTTCGCCAAGGGATGCGGACTTTGCTACGATCTCCATCAGTTCGTGGTGCAATGCGCCATAATCTCGCCAACTATTCCTGCGTTCGACAGGAATCCGCATCTTTTCCTCCTTGAGCTGCACGAAAAATCCACGTATGAATAGTACTTCTGCATCGCTGAAGAAAAATGGGGATTGGATTAAGCAAGGCCACTGAAGTCTCTTTGCTCGCTTCTTCACAACCTTAGACGTGAAAAATAACGCACGATCCTTACGTTGATCGAGAATTTCGTTAATAGAGGATATAGCAGCGTCAAGATGGCGCCAAGAGTTCTCTGTCGTGGATACTTTTGACACATGTAGAAATGATAGTCGAATCAGGATAAGTTCTTCATACGCTGTGTACACGGGAGTTCGAGGCTGCGAACCACGTAAGCGACCGTATAAACTTTCGTACATATCAACGAGTGTCGAGGCACTGTGGCTTTTATAGCGATAGAGAACTTCTGCCATCTCAAAGCACAGTAAAAATGGAATATGGTGCCACGACAGCAGTAACAGCTTGATGTTGAATTCATGTGTCTTCGATAGTATCCTTTTTGATTGAGTTTCCCCTTGAACGTGGTTTGTCAACTTCTCCAGATGAGTAACCCAAGTATCTTGATGCGAATGAAAACGTTTGAACAACTGAGCAATGCAAGTATATGCGCACTTCAGATGAAGACTCTCGTACCATAAATCGTTTCCAACATAAGCACGGACATGCGCCTTTAAAAGACTTCGCATGAAAAAAGTGTCTCCACACTCGGCATACATTTCATCAGCGATACGTTGAAGCAGCAAGGCTTCTCGAAAAGGTTCTCCACGAAATCTTGGTGCCAGACTGTCTGACCGCCACGCTTTCAAACACAAACGCTCAAGTTTTTGCAGTCGTTTAAGCCGGGACGAGAATGACTCTTGTTTCGAGAGAGAGACATTGCGTGATAGCGCACGCTGCACGGATGCCAAATTATCAATGAATAAATGTGTATTGGAAGTTGTCCGCTCTTGAAGCATTTCTAGTCGCGCCTGCTGCATCAACAGCGCGCTTTCTTTTCGTTTCTGCATATTGATTGTTACTCGAGCAGCAAGAAAATTCAAATTTGCCCGCAGAGAACGATCTTTTGAATGCAGCAGTGCCTCGCGTGCAGCGACTTCAGCAAAGACCCACGCCTCATGGCATTCTAATGCCTTCGCTACCTCGAAGCATACGGTACTCCACGTTTCGTTCCGGCGCTTCCAACGCGCAGTATCAGAGAAATTCATTGTCTCGCTAATTTTTCGCTCCCACTCCTTCCAATGCAATAGTCTCGACCGCATAGAAAGTTTCTCTTTCAGTAGCTCAGAGTGTTCTAGTTTTCTCAACAGTGATGGTCTATATAACGCTTTTCGGATGCCTAATTCCATTTGAACACCTGCTTCAGGGGGAAGATTCCCCACCAGGCCGTGTAAGCTAAAATGGCCAAGATAATCAGGCATTTTGCGTGTCTTGTAAATCCCGGTGTCAGTAAACTCGATGCGCAAGGAAGCGACGCGAAGAGGATGATCTGAAATCTTTACTTGTAGTATTGTCTTCTCCGCGAATAGAGATTTATTGAGCTTCCGTGCATCGTAGTCTGTACCAGCAGCATCAAGCAGATGATGCAGAAGAAAAGATCCCACCTGCTCAGTTGCAACCAACTTCTTCGCTTCTCTCGTCTCCAGCCGACCGTGGTAAAAGCCAACGGAGGGCCATAGCTCAATTATCCGGTAGCACTGTTTCAGTAATTGCCTCGCAGTTCGCATAAATGTACTTGTTTCAGAATCGTCCGTTCTAGGACCTTCATTGCTACCTGCATACTTCTCCTCGTGGCGCTTTAACAATACCAACGCTAGAGTAAAGCGGATCTCCAAATCGGTAAACGCAGATTGGGATGGCATGTCCAACATTTTTTCAAGTTGAATGCAGCTTTCAGCGAAAAATCCCTTTTCGAAGTACAACATACTAGTTTGCATGAGCAGTTGGGCCTCAACCACAGCTACATCGGAAGGTACGATGTTCCCTAAGCTGGAACGAGAGTTGATGTCTCTCAAAAGATCAAGCGACGACCTTAACGCCTGGTCCTTTTCGCTTGATTTTCCACTCCAAAATAAGCATCGGGCTAGCTCAAATTGCGATCGGAAACGTAGCTTTGCCAAAGAAGTAGCGATTACTTGAAATGGTACCCAAGATCTTGTAACCATGTCCGCTTGGAGGTAACTTTCCAGCCTACCCGTGCTTGATTCAAGTTAAGCACATTCCCTGTAACTTCAAACACTCTAAAATGGCTGATAGCATACGCTAGCCAGAACTGCAGGCGTCCAGCGAGGCGTACAATTCCACTACTTGAGTCATTACCATCACTAAAACAATCTCGCTGGAGAATCCAATCAGTCCCGAGTTGCGTAGGTGCCGTACTGAAGCTGAAGGAGATTCTCGACCCGCTCATAAGTGTTCGATGTGGTGGTTCACGTATTATTATTGTACTTTGATCTGTGGACACGGGTTGAGCTGTTGGCAGTAATTCCCCTGTGAAAATCCCTTGCTGGAAGCAGTTTTCCAAATATAAGGCAGCTAAATCGTATCGTTTTGCCTCGAAAAAGTCGAAGCCTTTGCTGGGGTTCTGTCTCCACTTCCGCTGTTCGTAACAGCTCAATAATTCCCTGAATTGTGCACGAGCACGACATCCACGGTAATATTTCTGGATTGTTTGTGCAGATCTAACGTGCAGCTTGGCAGTGGCTTGCTTCGCAGCCTTTAGAATTAATGGAGTACAGACACGTGTGGCAATCCGAGCAACACGTCGTTGCTGTAAACATTGTCGCGCGTGGTGACAACGCCAAAAGCACTGAATTGTACTGCTGAGTACCATCGACGAAGTCTTCTAGCAATATTGTGGGCATTATAGACTCGAAAAAATCCCTGTAACCTAAAAGCAGCTTCGAGTCGACGCCGCTCGAGTCTTCGTACAGCCACCACTCGCTTTGCCTGGAATACTCGAACAGAACATTGAAGCATCAATACTGCCAGGGGAACTACACAACGCCACAGCTGAACCAAAACTTCGTTCGAGTCAACTTGATGGGAACGTCTACCGCCCTCACAACCACTGGGGGATGCCGCAGGATTCGCCTCGCAATTAATTGTGCACACGTAAATCCCAGCCACCACGACAACAATTGTGCAGGGGCGTGTGAAAGTACAATCCTTAATCCGAATAATGACAGCTATAGCCAGGAGGTGGGGTTTCCCGGGGCTCACCATTACCTGTAGGGCCCGTGTCAAACTGGATGAATGCCGTGTAATTTTTGTCGCCATATCAAGTTGACGTTGCCAAACTTTGTTGTTAGGCACTGTCGTATTGCCACAGCTTTGTGCCTTCTCCACGAACACTGAATCACAAGCGCCGCCGAGTGTGTCACTGTGTTGATAGAACGATCTCTAGCTGAATTAGGCAAGTCTGATCCATCGAAATTCTGCCAACGCAGTTCGCTGCGGGCGACAAAGTTTCCGGTGTGCAAACTACGAACGTACGGTTGTTGGGAGCTGCGTGAGTGTCTGCAGACGAGGGTAAGCTTTGGGTAAACTACGAGGACTAGATGGACTTGTGCCTGCTACAATCGGTAGTGATGAGGTAGTCGGCTGGGTTTTCGTCGTGGTAGTCTTGATAGTTCCGTCCGACGAGAGCCACGCCCGCTTCGAGCGCATGCTGCAGCACGCGACGCTTCAATCAGTCTCATTTTAACTCCAGCAATGCCCTGCTCAATAAAAGAGCAGTGATCATCCCCGCCAAAGCACGATTCCATCCACTCGAACTCGTTTTATTTTTCATCAGGACCAGTAATCATACTTCACGCTAAGGGGTTGGTGGGGTCGTAGTTGTCCGATTCTATACAATCTGCGTCTCCAGTTCCGCTTCTAAGGCAGGTGCGTTGCGTTCTCAGGGCCAACAAGCAGGTCATCCATACTGGACTGGGCTTCAGCTAGCAGCGCCTCGAATTCCTTCCCGATACTACCCTGCTTACGAGGTGAAGCCGCGTCAAGCTGCGAGCCTTCGTCAGAAAAGAGAGTCTCGCTCGAGAAATGTTTCGCTCGCATCATCGAGGAAGGAGACAGCGATCCAGCACGTTTTGGCTCCAAATAATACCCCTCAGGCTTGAGGGGGAGGGTCTTGACGCGCTCGCGCGCAAAAAGAAGCGAACAAAGTTCTTTTAGAATCTCGTCGAGCACCACATAGCCGCACAACAACCGCTGTCTCGGCTTCGTGGTCATTCAGTGCTGCATCGTTGTCCTCATCCACTAGTTTCTTGCGCAGTTCTTGTAGCTGTGTTGCACCGTTAGGCAAACGGTTCAACCGACGCAATGCATCAGCGTACACCTCTTCAAGAATACTGCGCAGGCTTTGGCCTACTGGTAGCGCCTCGTCCAGGTCAAACACCACTACCGAGCACCGTGATTTCTGAGCAAGAGAATATATCAGGCCCGATAGGGCCAGGTTCTCCTGGAACGAGTTTTCTAACAATCGCTCCATGCGACTCAGAACAATGCGCAAGAAGAGCGGCATCGTTCCTTCATCGCTTCCGACGGTTTAATCTTTGTAGAAACTGCGACTGCGATCGCTGTCGAAGTCCAGCCGGCTCCGCAGGTGAAAAAGAAGGCAAACTGATGCTTAAATACACTTCTCGCAGCGGCTTCATCGAATTACGCGTAGCAGCAG